>JAMKCH010051437.1:0-247638 GCA_023653785.1 Ophioderma brevispina
CTCATGAAAATAAAGCAATTTCATGTGATTGTGTAAGAAAAAAATGTAGTCTCTCTTTCTTGATCTCTTTAAATTGGTAAAAAATGTCAAAACAAAACTCACATTTTTGCTGCATATACCACTTTAAAGCACCTTAAACTCCATCAAGCATGGTATAATCCTGTAGAAAAATTTTTATTTGCTTTTAAAAGGACACCAATCACATGCTGATTGGAGGCTTTTCTTCAACCCGTTTATCCTTAAAACATTGTTTGTAGTCAAAGCGCGGCCATTGTTGGCCGCCATCTTGGATTTAGAGGTTATCCTCAAAAACGTTGAATCAGCAAGGCAATTTGCATCAACTGAAATCAAACATTTAATTATTTAGTGATCAGAAATTGTCATATAGCATTTTATATGGGTATTGAACCAACATTGTTTTTCATGTGTTTAAGAAAATGTGCAAAAATGGCATTTTTTGTGATTAAGACCCCATTCATTCTTATAACTATAACTTTCAAGTTAACTTTGCTATGATCCTGTGCTTTTCACACAAACTGCATATTATATGAGTGAAAATTCCTGAGAAAGTCTTGATCGCAAGTATGAAGACCAATTTGATATATGGGAGGAGAATCGTATTTCTTTTTCCGCAATCAATTTTTTTGAAAAAAAGAGCAAAAATATGCCTTTGTTGCCCCAAACGGTGTGTAGATAACAACGAAACCCAAAAAAGTGGGTGTCATCATGTAAGATTAATTCAATTATCTCAATATGACACAAAACTCAAGGTGATTGGGCGGCTCACATAGGACATTACCCGCAAAATATACTGTCGTTACCCAAACGGCAGCCATTTTGGCCGCCATCTTGGATTTCGAGGCGACCGCAACCACAATTTAATTGGCAACACCTCTGGATTAATGTGTATGATAATAAAAACTACCAAAAAATCAAGTGTGCTTATTTGTAGTGATCTGGCAGGGAACTCAAAAACTAAGTCATTATAGTTGGGATTTGGCCTTCGCTTACACAAACATCATGTGCATTGCTTTGTTTGCTTCAAGTTTTCTTTAATAAGTTTCAAGACTAGACGTGTGCTTACAAATCATCTTACAGCAATCGGAATTAGTATCATCTTTAGAGATGTCTGGTGAAGGGTTGCATTTTAGAATTGAAATTCTTGAACTTAGTGATTAGATTTAGAAGGTCATGATAATCCATGAATATACTAGCAACATAAACATTATAAATAGGCCAAAATCGTGTGTATCAGCGCGTACCCATGGGGGCGCGTGGGGGGGGGGGGGGGGGGGCGCCTCCCCCGATAAACAGGAAAGAAACCAAATCAGGAAAAATGAAGAAAGAAAAAAAAAGAGAAAAACTGGAAAATAAAAATCGATTCTAGTTAAGCTTGTTTTACCTTTTGCACCTTTAATAAAGGTTGTGTAAATTGTCATTATACCTCCGGGATTTGTAGACAATCTGAATATCTCTTTCATAAAACAATGTTAGCTATAGGTATAGTTTATACGCTTTTTTGTTGCACCCCATAATGGCGAATCAAGGGGCGTCTGACCCTAGCCCCTTACTGAAAAAAAATCGACTGTGAAACTTACTTACCATAGGGAATTCTCTAACCTATATTAATTTGGTAAAATTTTCTGCGCGACGTGCAGTAAAGTGGTTGTAAACCTGACTTCAGAGTCAGACATGACCTTTGATTGAGAATTTTCAATACCTAGAATCCCCCCAGAATTTCACTTTTGCCTCCCAAAAATTTTACTTTTTACCTCCGTTTTCCCCCAGAAAAAGAGGTTTGGCGCCGCCACTGATTTTGATTTACCTTCATTCACTATGGATGTCATGTTAAGGCTTTAGGGCCTATGTCACACATAATATTAACAATTTAAAAAAATGAAGTCAGAACATCCTGGTGCTCATCGTCATTTCAATGAATACATTAAAAAATATTCAGAAACGTGTCTTTATTGAACTAGGTAGTGTGATGAGCACATGATCCATTGGCTATTTCTTCTGACTTTGAACATTTTGTGTCTTTGCATAGACGGAAGTCCCACGCGACGGAGGGCATTCTATTCTACTTTTTTGACAAAGTGAATGTCCCGTGTAAGGCAAAAAGAAGTTTGTCTCAGAAGAAATGTGAAAAAAAAATGCAAATGCGAAATGCACCCTTTTTTAGAAAAATGTTAAGTCGAAATGCGGGATTTAAAAAAAAAAAATCTTTATAGCATTTTTGACCCACTAAGCGGCCGAATTTTCATTTTTTTTCTGAAAATAAAGTATCTTTCAAGTGAGCAAAAACCTTAAAAAAATAATGCGCTAAGGCGACAAAAAAAACCCTGTTTTATGGGCGAGCGGACCTTTCGAGTAGGGTCGGTCGGTCGGGCGAATTTTTCTTTTTTTTTCTTTTTTTTTCTTTTCTGGAGCTCAAAATTGGCCTAAAATGGCCCCAAAATCTGAAAAATCAAGAGAAAAAATTTAAAATTTTTACAAATTTTCTTTAAAATATTTGCCAAAATTGATAAATTTAGGCTAAAAACAGGCTGATTTTACCTGATTTTTGGAAAAAACTAAAAAAAAAAAATCTGCAAAACTGAAAAATCAGGGTCGGTCGGGCCCGTAAAACAGTTTTTTTTATTTTCGTCGCCTAAAGGACCAATTTTCAACAAAATGTGCGCGATGTCTTCTGAGACCAACTTTTTTCTCTCTCTCTCTCTCGGCCTAATTCACTCTCAAGAAATGCAAACACACCCGACTTTTGTCATGCAACATGCATATTGTATTTCCACCCTTTTTTTAAAGTTGATTCGAAATGCTTTCGCCAAATTGTTATACACGGATACCAACTATATCACATTTGGTCTCTCGTTTAGCAACATTTTATGGAGGTTGCAACCCCCAGTTTGTTACACGTTTTACAGAAAATGGCGAGGTTGTATTGCTGCCCATGCCTCTGCATTATTATTTATGATGAACCATTAGAATTTCAAATCATTTCTATCAACTTTGTGTGAGAAAAAATGTGTCTTGAAACTGGAATATTGCAAGGGTTCCACACTTCGCGCGGGAGGGGTGCTCCTCCATCACCTACCAATTATATCATTAAAAAAAATCTGCGCTTTAGGCGATGAAAATAAAAAACCCTGTTTTACGGGCCCGACCGACCCTGATTTTTCTGTTTTGCAGATTTTTTTTTTTTTTTTAGTTTTTCCAAAAATCATGTAAAATCAGCCTGTTTTTAGCCCAAACTTTATCAATTTTGGCAATTTTTTTAAAGAAAATTGTAAACATTTTTATTTTTTTCTCTTGATTTTTCAGATTTTGGGGCTATTTTAGGCCAATTTTGAGCTCCCGAAAAGAAAAAAAAAAAATTTGCCCGACCGTCCGACCCTACTCGAAAGGTCCACTCGCCCGTAAAACAGGGTTTTCTTTTTTCGTCGCCTTGCCTGTCTTAATTTTTAATACCCTTGGTCATGCCTCTAAGCATTTCTATTTCACATTTGCGTTTCAAAATTGTTTTACCAACTTTAAAGGGGAAATGTGTCTTGGAAAGCGAATACTGTATTGATCCGCGCTTCACATCTCAAATTTGAGATGTGAACTCTCGCCACGAACACTTGGACACATGCTTCATTCAAAACAAAACATTATGCATTAGTTAAGATTTTACGGCTGTTGCTCATACCTTGAAGCAATATTACTTGTTATATACCATTTTCAAGTTAATTTCCCCATCAGCCTGTGATGAGTAATGTGTGTCGGAAAGAGAATATAGCAAGGGTTTCGAGCTGTGTACAGGATGGGGACACCCCTCCCGCACCCACCCTTCCATATCTTTTATTCGAAAAAAAAAACATAGCACCGCCAATAGTTGGCTCGGGCTCCGGGGTATCCGGGATAAATGAAAACTCAGGCCCCTGGAGTCCATTTCCCCAAACTCGTGCGTAACCCAACGTGTATACTAACTCATGCGTACATGTATGTCCTACATAACAGACCTTTCCATACCAGTTAAACATGGTTTGGACAAATTGGTCCACTCAGGCATGACATATAGTATGTACGTAGATTTATATTTACGAAGGAGTTTCGGGAACGGACTCCGGGTTTCAGAAAATTGCCTCCGAAGGCGGCGATGCGCGAAAAAAATGCCATGTAACCCACACAAGGTAACCTCTAAACGTCTACTATTTTAGGCCTTTGAGTACTCTCGTCCAAAGGCCTCTCACAGACCAGGACAAGGGAAAATGCCCCTTTTACCCTCCCATGTCACCGATCTATCCTGATTTTAAGACCGTTGTCCATACCTATGAAATTTATTATATATTTATCCCAGATTATCTATGTTATGAACCACTTTGAAATTGCAAATTATTTTTTGTCAAAAAGGAATCATACAAGGTTTTCACTCTCCCTTGTGCGGAAGGGGGAACACCCCCCGCACGTATGGCTACGGCCATATCTTCACTTTTATACGCATTGGTCGGGGCTCCCCTTTAAGTGCGGATGCATTTGGGTCCCCCATTTTATCAGGTAGGGCCTGAGGGATACTAGGGACATTTTTGCATCAGGGCTACTGCTCGTAAGTATATATATTTAAACAAATTCAAAAATAATGACGCATTCGTGTAAAATGTGCTTTAAAAACCCTAGAACAGCGAAGCCCAGACGACGACGCCATTGGACACCCCCGGACCCGTACCGATTTTTCCTTGGGGGGGTCAGCCTAGATCATGGCGCCCCCGGTGACAAAATCCTGGGTACGCCTATGTGTATATCCAGTGGCGTATACCCAGAGTGGGGGTTGGGTGGCAGGGGGAAGCTGCCCCCCCTCCCTTGTGGGGAATCTTGCCACCCCCTCCCCCTGAAAATTAGTGAGTTTCTGCAAACATGCCAATTTACAGTGAAAACAACATAGGCCTATACTATATTAACAAATTTTAATATGCTTTCCCGCTGAAAATATATGTGCCCCCCCCACCTTTGCCCCCTGAAAACTGGTTACGCCACTGTAGGCCTATATCATGTAGAATATCTCATGTTTAAAGGCAAGAAAATAAAAAAAAAAGGTTTGTCTCAGCTTCCCGCTTGCATAGGTGTAAGAAGAATTTCATTTTACCATATTTCTTTCAGGTTTTCAATAGATTTTTAACAATTTTTTTCAGAACTGGTCAAGAAAAAAATTTTGGCCGCAAAGTGACCATATGGAACTCTTGCCCCAATGTCATATCTAATAACATTATCTTTTACATATTTCCCTACTTAAAACCACACTCTGAATTTCCACATTCTCAAAGTATACTCGTAGAATAGAATCTACCATTTTCTGAGTACAAACATTGATTAAATTTATAATCCTATAATTTAGAATGTAAATATCAACTACACAAAACCAAAACTCAAATTTCAGCACTGTAATTCAATAATAAATTTAAAAATTATATTAAAAACATGATTCATTCATGATTGAACGTGCAATTCCTTTTAAAGGAATTTTTATTCAATAAATGCCCAGATAGCACTTATCAGCATTAAAAATATTGTAATTGCCGATAAGTGCTGCTCAGATGGGTTATTAGGGTTAATGCAGTTGCAAAGGTTTATAATTTAAGGGAAATTTTCTTGGGTTTTTATCATTTCAGTGTGATAACAAGCGTGGTGCACTGGAGGAGACAAAGAATTATACAACACAAGCATTGGCAAGTGTGGCATATCAAATCAACACACTAGCCACTGGAATGTTACAGATGCTAGATCTACAGGCAACTCAGCTGGCCCAGATGGAATCCAGTATTAATCATATAACACAGGTAGGAATAAGAGTTTAAGTAATTCATATCATCACTTATATGCAGTATGCACCTATTTTGTAAGTCATGCAAGTTAACCTTATATCCCTAACCTCCAATTTCGGTTATTATGTTAGCGTTTACTGCAAGCCATATAAAGCACAAATAAGCCATTTCATGTTTAGTTTTATTTCCTGTACCCACAAATGCCACATGGTTTTTTGTAGCTGGCAGTTAGAGAAGATATATTAAAAAAGGTTTTTAAAAAAAAAAGAGCTACCATCATTGGTAAAACCCAGAATGTACATCACAAAAGTTGCAATGGCCTATTATCTATATTCCATGTAGATAATATTGATATGCCCAAGGGCTACAGAAAGCCACAGTGTCCTGTTGGTAGACTAATTTACTGTAAGCCACAAAATAGCTCATTCTTTTTAAAGATACAACTTACTGTGGGCGACAAAAAGCTACGAAAGTTGCAGGGTGGCTTTTGACGCTTACAGGAGGGTTAGGGTTAGGTCATGATTTCAGCTGTGACTTGCCCAGATGCACCGGTTTTACACTGCATTTTCAGCAAAGAATCACTTCATTCTTGATAGACAAGGTACACAAAGTACTGTCCCATTTTGTGCCCAATTGTTTTGTCTTGGGTTCCAATAAAGTGAATGAACAGGAAAATCCATTACAAATCAAAGAGATGTTTCCTGGCAGCTTTAGTCAGAAGAGGAATTTTGCCATAGCAAATTCTGTCATTGGTTTTGTTGTCTATCTCCACAAACAAGTTGCTGTATGTACAGCCCACATTCCTCTTCTAATTTTGATGACCCTTGCACCAGGTATAGTTGGAGTTATAATTTCTTGGCCAAGTTACTAGGTACGCCTGCTTCCCCGCCAAAACGGCGCACCACTGGGTTGCACGTAGACGCAGTTCACGCAACAAGCAACGCGCGCATACGCCATGGCCAAGAAATTATTACTCAAACTATAGCAATACATGTGGTGCAAGATACAGACCTGTAGGACAACGGTAAAAAGTCATATCTGTGAAAATATATTTTTGTGTTTTCTGCTCTTAATCAACTTGAATACTATGCTATGTAAAATCTCTCTCAACAAGTTTATATGTGCTATTTACTTTTGAACATATTTACTGATAACTTATACTCCAAAAGAATCACTGGCCCAAGACTCATCTGGAGTGTACACAGTGTGATCTCTAATGATATCCACATGGCCTTTGACCCTGTTAAGCATATGTCACTGCCAAGAGGATCTCACAAGTTTTAAATTCCTGTATTTTTTATTTTGTAAGGTTTATGTAAGTTGGCCATGTGTACCTAAAATGGATGGACGTGTATAATGCGATTGGTCTGTGAAGGCTTTTCAGAGAAACCATATACTCATATATGCTCAGAACTATGGTTGGGTGATACTTGTTATGAGATATTGTTAAATAAAAGTGAAGCACAATTAATCTCATGCTCTAATTTTTATTATCTTTTCAGAATGTAAATGTACACAAGGAAAAAGTTGCTAGGAGAGAAATAGGTGTTCTAACGACGAGCAAGAACTGTCCTCGTACCCACAAAATTGTAGCCCCTGCCAATCCTGAAAAACCTATGAAGTATAAGTCAACTCCCATAGACTATTCACAATTGGACAATATTGGGCATGGAATGGTGCTTAGTACTAGCACCACCAGGTCCACCCGTACCCCCGACTCCAAACGAAGTAGGCGCTCTCCATCCATAGGAAGCACTGCAAGCACAGGAACATCAGAGAGTGGAGGAGCATTTCCAATACCTCAACCAGGTGTAGATACAAGAGATAACCGATTCAATTCACTTGGAAGAGGTGGCAGAGCTCGACCACCTCTGCAACCACCAGCTGCCCCAACCCCACCAGTGACATATGCTAGCGCTACTCTTCCAAGACAATTACCATCAGACATGAGGCAGACAACAATTCCTGGTAGAACACCTTCTTTCTCACACCAGCAAGGCCCACAAGGTTTAATGATGGGAATGCACCAGCCAAATCAAATGGTGGGTATGCCTCCACCTGACGCTCCTCCACCACAACTAATGCCACACAGGCCTTCACGATCTGCCCCAGGAGTTCCTGGTCCTGGTCCAATGCATCCTCAAGGAATGCCTCCCCCGCCTCCAATGCAGCTGCAATATCCTCCACCTGGAGAGCAGCGAATGTCCATAGGTGAGCAACGTAAGCTGTCTATGGGTGATCAGCGGATGTCCATAGGTGATCAGCAGATGTCCATAGGTGATCAGCGGATGTCCATAGGTGATCAGCGAATGTCTGTTGGTGAACAGCGGATGTCTGTTGGTGAACAGCGGATGTCCATTGGTGAACAGAGAATGTCAGGAGGAGATCATAGAATGTCAGCTGGTTATGGAGGTGGGATACCTGCACCACCGCCTCCGCCAGTAATGATGGGAGGAGGAAACATGCCACCCCCACCCGACGTCATGTGTAAGTAATTAATTAGTGCTTATAGAGGTGTCAGTACACTACATGTAGTAGGCAGTTCCATGGTTGTGGATGTACATGTACATATTTCAGAGACTCTGAGACCAAGGACTTCCTAATTATTCAGTTTTTGGATTTTAAACAATAATATTAGAAGTATTTCTGATAGAAATGCAGGGCTTGAAAAGGTTATTCCAATCCCCTTCTTGGTTAGCATGACAAGTCACAACTCACAAGAACACCTGTGTTGCAAATGTATTCACAGAAAGTGGTGCTCAGTAAAAAGCTCTCCTGGCCATATCAGGGGAGCTTGGGAATGGGGGAGCTGTTCATGGAATTTACCACTGCTAACCAGGTATAGAGCAGATTCCCAAGGGAAACTTTAAATACTTTCCAACAATGTTTTTAAGGAAAGCTGTAGGGAGCTATTGCTCTCACTCTCCTTAAAAGTCAGTCCCTGATTTTTTGAGGTACAAGTTAGCATTTCAGTCACAACTGCTGTGAAGTGTCCAGATCTGTGATGGAAACTGATAGTTTTGTTTGCAAGAAGGACCAAGCTGAGGAAAACAGCAAAGGAAAACATAACCTTATCTTTAGGTTAAAAATCCACAGTGTTCACTGTTGCGGACCTACTTTTGCGTTTCAGATGTACCCTGTGATTATTTCAATTTGTATGTCCTCCATGATGAAACAACATTTCTAAACCCCCCCCCCCTTTCACTGGCGCCACCACCATCACCATTCGGCGCCTCGCGGTGGGCCTCTCAATCCTGAAAATCTACCTAAGCCAATGTCATTGACATAATTATAGAATTGTCTGTGTCTCATTGCAATGTATTATACTACGTGAATAAAAAAAAAATTGTGCAAGGATGGCAGATGACATTTACCTTGATAAAATCAATGAATCATAGATTTGTTGTTTTAATAAAACAAATTAAATATACTTCCAAATGTTGAAAAAATGAAAGAAATCGATTAAAAAATAAGCCAGATATGACCAATTTTGTAAGAAGACCCTTTTCCTCCATTCCAGTGGGATTTGTACAGTTAAGCAACATATTACGTTAATGTACGATATACGGGCATGCATTATGAACATGATGAAAGTAATGATACCCTGGTATTTTGTTAAATGATCTATGAATAGCCATAATCTCCATCATGTTTAGTTGATCTTCAAAAAGAATTTAATGTTCACACAGAAATTCAGCAATTAATCTGACGTGTAAATGAAAAGGGTTTCAAGTTCAGTACTACTACTGTAATCCAGGTAGTACAAGCTATGCCAATAAGGAAAAAACTCTTTGCAATCCTAAACAATGGAAAGTTCTTGTCTCTTGCTCGCAAACAGGTGAATTGGTGTGGGGATTTGTCATATCTGGTGGCACATTGGTAAAAATAAATTCAACATTAATCCGTAGTTGAAATAATCAAGCAATGTAGCATTAGTTGGACATAGGCCATGATATTTACAGTACTCACAAACCCAAGTTAATGTGTGTTGAAATCCCATAGGAATGGAGTAAAAAGGGTTGTTTGTGCTTACCAAATTGGTCATAGCTGCTTATTTTTTAATCGATTCTTTCATTTTTTCAACATTGAAAGTATATTAGATTGGTTTATAAAACAACAAATCTATGATATAGTGATGCATTAAGGGGCAAGATCCTCGTAATATTGCCACAATTTTTTTTAATTCACGTAGTAACAAGGGAAAAACATAGATATGTCACTATAAAACACTGGCTGGTTTAAGGCCTTTATGTTCAGTCCTTGACCTGCCTTATTTACAATTTATAGGCAAAATTGCTTTTTCAGATCATTTCAGACTCTCTTGCTGATGTTTGCTCTATTTCCCCCTCATTTTCTTGATTACAGCACCTCCACCACCACCACCACCACCTGCTGCTGATCTTGGTTACATGGATGATAATCAAGCCATGCCACCTCCACCAGTATTCCTCCAAGAAGAGGAACCAGAATGGATACCCCCTAATTATGTAGAAAAGGGCAAGTTTGACCAATAATAAAATACTAATTATCAGTGCTCTGAAAAGGGTTCCTGTAACTTAGTGTTAAGCTCTGAAAATCATGCGTCCACAAGTTTTCACGCAAGTAAAAACAATAGCGTCCAGCCTCAATTTTTTTAGTTGAGATCATATTTTCATGTCAAGAAGTCAGTCTTTGCAACCATGGAAAATTTTCTACCCCCATGGTTCAAAGTAAGGCTTCCGAACAGAACGTAACCAGAGCACATAGTCATGGATGTCATTTTCAATACGCGTCCATGAGTGGGTTTTCTGCTTTACCTGGCAGGGATTTCGTAGTATTTTCTTCCAAATTTTAACTACTTACTCTGAATTTACTATGAAGATTATTTCTACATATATTTTAAGGTTATTTTATTTTTTTACTTGATTTTTGTTCACACTTGGTGTTATTAATTTCCTCGTCTTACCAAGCCTTTTTTTGTAACACGGTTTACCAAGGGGGGTGGGTGGGGGGGTGGGGCTGGTTACCACCCCCCCCTTGAGAATTTGTTATAAAGCATCTGATGCTTGTGATTTTGATACCAGTGGATAGCTATGGTCCTCCTCTTTCCATTGATACCAAAATAAGTACCAACATACCTAGTATGGCATCACAATGACATCATCATGTCCGCAAGTCGGCAAAATTGGCATTTTCCACAGAAAATAGGCGAAAATCCAATTTTGCGCTAAAAACGTAGGAATATTGGATGATGGCATTTGGCTAGTTTTACATAAACATAGAGTTTTAGAGCCATACTGTGCATAATATTTTCAAAAATCCAACATAAAATATCCTTGGGTGGCAACCACCCCCCTTACCCTTCGACTTTGACGGCATACCCTAACCCTGGTGAAGGTGCTACCTTCACATTTTTTTCACTAAAATGACCGGAAAGGATGAGAGAACGATTACTTAGAACCATTTTACGATTTTTTTTTTGGCATTTTAGCACACCGGAGCGAAGTTCAGTAAGGCGAGGGTTAAATGGTTATTGATCTTGGCAGAGCTTGAAGTGAAACATGTCTATCATCCAAATGTTTTATGATGTTTGCCACTCTAAACTTGTCATTACAATTAGCAATCTCTCGAGACAAGCCCGGCAACTGCAACAGTGTTCTTACTGGGGTTTCCCCAATTTATTGGCAATCATATTTGTGTTCTGTTGGTTGAAGAGTCGAAAGTGACATTCGGGGCCTGGTGTTTTGTAATACCTAGCAATTTACCTTTTGGATGTGGATTCAGGTTTCATATGATTGTGTGAATTTAGTGAAATGAAGTCGCATATTAAATGGGAATGTACTATGAAATCCTGTACGTCAAGACAGATGTGATGGCTTATTGAGGATTTAGAACGGTGCGCTCCGACTGTAAAGTGTGTATGGACGCAATGATAGCACTTTTTAAACAGGAACCCTGCGCTAAAGATTTAACAAAATAATAAATGTGCTCTCTCTGCATTGAAATCATTAATCAGAGCTTCAGCATATATGGATGGATATAATTTTTGTTGTTGCTGGTAGTATTAAGAACGTATTAATTGTTGTAAACAATATTGATGTTTTGTTACGCGATTCACCTCGCACTGCTGTGTGAGGATTTATTGGAGCAAAAAATAATTGACCGATGCCCTTCTTGATGCCAATCCACAATTTTCAGCAGTGGGTCTAGCCTTTGGGCAATCGCGCCCACCATGCAAAACAGCATGTGTTAAGGATGGCTCGCCCTTGTAGGTAGATGCCTTTTTCATTCTACCAGGGTAACCAGCTACCCTCCACATTAGATTTCCTTAAAAACCAGATGGGGTGACAGTTTAGCTGCCCCAACTCGGCCGTGGGATAGGTAGTATTATTACACCTCAGAATATTCATGAACTAATCATGCTATTTCATTCGCTGATTCCTAATTACGCGACCTATTTCCCTAGGGAAATAGATTGAACTGTTTCCCTACAACCTCGTCCCCAGAGTCACAGTGCGGTGTAATAAAACAAATACTACATGGTTTATATCGAGAAATAGGGCACACTATTTTCCCTTGGTACTGGCTACGGGCCTATCACCCCTCACCCTTCGGGTTCGGGGTGATAGGCCCGTAGCCAGTACCGCGGGAAAATAGTGTGCCCTATTTCCCTCTAACCATGTAGTATTTGTATACTGGTTACCAGGATACCAGTAGCAGGCCCTTAAAGGAAACCTGACCTGACTTCAAAAAAAAAGTACAGGCCCAAGTATTAGGTACAAAGGTGTGATAGGCAGTATGCACACACATTCTGAGAATTCAAACTAAAGCTCTAACTATCATATTTTCTATTTGCAGTTGTGGCTATCTATGACTATACAAAAGAACGAGAAGATGAACTGACATTTGAAGAAGGCGCCACTATCTATGTCTTGAAGAAGAATCCAGATGGTTGGTATGAGGGTATAATGGATGGTGTAACTGGACTTTTCCCTGGTAATTATGTTGAAGTAAGCCCATAAACCACTGTAGAATTTGGTAAAAGGGCCATTCTAGAGCTGCCATCAGCAATGCTTGCAGTCATTGAACAAGAAGATGTAGTGTTGTCTGTGTTTGGAAACATTGTTAGTGGGATCTAGAAGGAAACTCTTCCACACCTTCCTTTACAGACAGTTTCACAGAACAATTGTAATGTATGGCTGATTTACATAATCTCAGAAACTCTCTGCAGATGGTAAGAACAAATTGTACTTACAAAACATTGTAGAGTAGAATTTGCTGAGACAAATATAGCTGAAGAGATGAGAAGCAAAGCTATACTGTTAACGGCTTGACTGCCTTTGCTGGCAATAATTTGGCCACACAATGACATTTGTGAGTGCTTACGCCAAGAAAAGAAGAAAGTTTGTCTCAGCGTACTGTTCGCATGTGCAAAATTCACATTTTACCGCATTTTCGAGGTTTTCAAGAAATTTATAATTTTTGGTTCTTGTTCTGATCAAGGATGAAAAGGAAAATTTGGCCAGATGTGGCTGAAAAAGTTGTCTAAAAATGCAATAAAAAGAATTTCTGCATAGCGCATAGCGGCTTAGGGTTTTGAGCTAAATGAAGCTGAGACTTTTTTTTGGCCTTAAGTTTTCTATGGCTTGTGTTTCCTGCAAATCAGGGAATTTTGCCAGATTGTGTTTCAATTCAAGACCAAACAAGAAAAATATTCCATTGCAAACAGCTCACATCACAACTTTCAGGGTTTGATAAATGTCATTAATTAATAGCTTCTTGATCATAAATGAAGCCAAAATCGAAAATTCCCCAAAGTTAGATTCCATTTTGTTCAAGATATATAGAATACATTGTTTAAAGTTTGTTAAAATTGGTCGATTTAAATTTAGGCAAAAATTTATGTAAATTTAACAAATTGGAGCAAAAATTGATTGCATGACATGGTCATTCAGCACTCTGTCAGGCATTTAGACAAACCAGTACCATACCAGACCCTACATACTGTAATCAATACATTGGTTACTTTCTTCCCATCTCTCTAGGTATATTTATCTCAGGAATTTGTAATCATTTTCTTGTGTACATATATACACACTGGATTGGCTCAGGAAATGTTTGTATTGTTTTTGTATGCAAGTTTACCCCCGTGCATGTTCTTTTCTTGGGCCATTCCTGTGTAAATACTTATTTTCCACATAACTCAATTTATCAGGGAAACAGTAAAATAATTTTAGTAGTTGTATGTGATAGGCTACATATCATTGTATTTTCTGAGCGACAAGAAGTCATTGCAATTTGAAAGGGCAATCTTCAATTTTGTTTTGTGGCATACATGTAGTAACCCAAATTAAACTTTCTGAAAGGTCACTTATCCAGTTGCTTAGAGTTATTAATTATCAAAACATAGTTATCCTGAGCATAATAGTAAATGTATCATGCATGCATTAGATGAAATGCAAGATTTTAAGTTAATCCATGTACTCTGTGTATTGTGTAATCCTATAAAGAATGGGCCCGTAGGAGTGTAGTTTGGATTTCATGGGGATCAATAAACAAGTGGGAAGGCTTATTAAAATGTTGTAAGCAGAATAAAAATAAGAAACTATGATTAAAATTAGAGTGTAAAATGATTATTGATCCATTACTTGTGTTCATACTGTAATAAGTTCTATATTGAATGCAAGAATTTGACTTTTTTGGGAGAGTGCATATATTTTTTTTTTTTTTATCTTGTGAAATGAGTGCTGGTAATCATCATTGAAGGTGTAATCAGTAGTATCTGACTTATTTTGCAGTTTTTAATTTATTACATTTACACATTTATTATTCAATTTAAACTCACTATAATAATTCTTCCTTTATGCTTGTCTATAAATGAGTCTTGTCTGGATATTGTTTATTTTCAGTAATTGACAAAAATGAAAAAAAAATGAATGCATCTGCGTCAATATGACAATCTTATAAGTGATGCAGGCTATTGCTTGAATCATGCTATTATTTACAGTTAAACAGAAAAAATGCAGTTAAATGAAGCAATGTAAGTCATTACCTAATTACTCAGTTTTTACACAGAACTAGTGATTGGTCATCTTTTTATATGTATGTCACACTTCTGACGACGACCGTTTCGGCAGTGTTGTTGAGACATTTTGGTTGATCAACTTGTGTCGTTTTCACATTGAAATGTCACACACCTAAAGAAATGATTGTTGTTCTGGGCAAAACAACATGACACTTGTAATCACACCTTAATTACGATATCAAGGTAATGCATAAATAACTCAAAGTTAAGTAAAAATGCTGGTATCATAACTTAATCAGGGATGTAAATTTTCAGGCAATTTCCTGAATTCAGGCATTCCGTTACTTCAACTTTCTGCAATTTCATATGTTTTTCAGCCTGTTTTGGATTCTTTTAGCCCAAATTCACACTTTTTTCAGGCCATTCTGGCTGTACACTTCAGGCCCTCTTACATACATTGTGTACCTGCCTAATAATAAAGCTTTAAAGTATACATTTACAGGAATGTAAATGTAGAAGTGACTTGAATTTTTCAGTGTATGAGGAAAAAAACATTCAAAAAAATCAAATTTTTCATGTCAAAAATTTAAAAATGCTTTAAATTAGGATATGAAAACATGCTGTATTAGTTGTTGTAATCTAGATACATTACTCTGAGGCTTTCTCATTTTTCCCCTGGTGACTTCAACCAGAAAAGGGATTTTGCTATAGCAGATTCTTTTGTTAGTGTGTCTGGTGTCCGTCTCCACAAGGAAGTTGCTGTGCTGCTCACATCCATCCAATTTATTGCATCAAAGGACCTTAGTGAACAACCCAAAAGATTGATGGCATCCTATAAATGTAACAAGTTTTATTAGGAACTTCATTAATCTTTTGGTTTGTTCCCTTAGGAGGTAACACTCCATTTGGTGTGACATACAGATCTGGAGGTCAATGGTCATATCTCTGATAATTTATTTTCAATTTTTATTTGTCAACAAATCCAGAATTACACTTAGTGTTTAGCTTTCATCATCATGGGATGATGACTTGACCACAGCTGATCTGGTTCACTGATTTTCCTGCAGAACTTGATGGGATTCTCTTTCCTCTAACAAAAAAAACAAATGTGAAGAAACATGGTGTGATAGGCAGTACACAATTTCTCTCATCTACTTTTGTAAAACAGAACCTGTTAGCAAAATATCATTGTCGGCTCAGTAAGCAGCGGCCTTTTATCAAATGCGTGCATTTTTACTTTGATACCAAAATATGTGCCACTTCATTCTGATTAGAACTGAGACTATAAACCTCACTGGTCTCAGGTTAGTGAATGCATTTAGTGGTGTATGAATTCAACACTTACACTATACTCTGTAAACCTAGAAGTACAAAGTAAATTAATCGATTCTCTGCGTAGCATTAACATGCCTTACTACCAAACGCGCTTATACATGCTTAGGCGCAGTCTAAATCCATGAATCGCATGCGATTTAAGACACAGCGCATGATGTACGAACAAAACAAATCTCTTACACTAATACACAAAAATACTGGTCTTATAAGTCGACATACCAGGCATTCCTTGTGAGACTTGTGTGGGAGTTTATTGATTACTTTGTACTTCTAGATTTATGGAGTATAGAGTAGTGTCATCTGCCAGTGCTAGTTTTAGTCATCAGGAATACAATAGCATTTTGACAGATGATGATGGCAAATCCATACAAAGAATATTTCAACAAATTGTTGAATGCTACACTTACTATTTCTTTCTTTCTTTTATATAAAAATTGTTATATAGTTTTATTTATAAAGTATATTATTTACCAAACAAGTTAATTTTCTCTATCTATCAAGGCAGATACTTTAAAATGCTGCTAATTGCTTGTGTATGTAATGCTCTTACCTTGGTTTTGTAGCTTGAGGCATAACATTTTAGTATTTGAGTAACCATATGTATTTATTGTAATTTGTTTTAATCTCTTGTAATTACCCATCACAATTGCATTTGACAGAGTAATTCCATTTTGTTAAAGGTATATTTTTTTTCAAAATACCTTTTTTACATTAAATGTTAAGAGCAAGTACAATGTAGGATGGTCCAATTGCCTCTTTGCATATTTAATAACAAGAAAATGTTGAATAAGGCCGCATATTAATAATTTTTTTAATGAGAACCATCATCATTGTTGGCGTGCACAATATGCATGCACATTAGCTGCATGAAAGCTGTGACATTTTTTCTTAGTTCAGGCCGGACAAAGTATAAAAATCACACCACTAAATAACTCCACATACTAGTGTACAAAATGACCTCATCAAACATTTTATTGGCCATAAAGCAACTGATTATTTAAAACTGGATTTTTTGGACAGATAAGGACCACGTACACCTCTTCAACAAAAATGAAAAAAGTCATTTGATGAAGGCTGATTTTTTGAGCTACAGAGATTGAAGATTTGCATGTTTTCAACATGTCCACGCCTACTTTGAAATTTTACTAGAAGTTAGAATTGTAGTTTCCCCAAAAGCCTCAGAAATTATACAAAAATGGCACAGACAAACTCTTTACCACCAAAATGGTTTGTTGCTAGTCCAAACATCGCAGGCCTCGGTTGGGCCTGCGATTTTCAGCCCATACTCGGCCTCGCAGGTTTTCTCCGGGTACTCCAGTTTGTTCCTGTATCTTTGTGACACTGAAGTGACACGATTGTGTTGTGTCGTTATATACAACTTCTCAACATTAACGACTCCTCATTTAGCGAAAGGGTCAGATTTTGGACACCAACACTGTTTTGGTTCTGACGTCGTCTGCAACACGGAGTTTATTTAGTGGTGTGGTTCTTACTGGTATCCATGTAGCAGGTATCATATAGTCACTCTTGGAGTACACATGCACAACCTACATGTACTTTACCATAGTTAGGAATCGGAATCTCGCTGTGTACAATGTTATTTTTTATGAAATTCATGGAAGTCAAATTGCAATCAAGTTTTACAGCATAGTAAATTTGGATTATTTGAAATTGTTTGGATCATAACTCATGACTAATGCCAGATTCGTTGTTTTTCAATCCCCATAATGCACTGTGACCCTTGCTGAGAAACTCTTAGGAAGTTTTAAAGAGCTTCCCGCATGTTTCTCTTTCCCCATGAATCGAGCTTAATGAGATCCAGAAAACGGCCACTGTATATGATGGGGATTTGGGAATGGTGGGATTTAACAAAAAACATATTAATTGTTAGCTTCCTTGAATTTTCTGAGACATGGAACCATCAGTTTGATTCACAGCTCTTTTGGTTTCACCATGGATATTCGAGTCCCATTCATTCCTGTCCAAAATGGGCCAAGAGATGAAAAAGTCCATTTTCTCCTCAAAGGAAAATCTCAGGACCTTAAGATAACATCTGCTTGAAAGATCCATCATATCTCCTACCCGATTCAATCATTGATTGTTGAAATGAGGGTATTTATCGCACACTATTTTCGGAGTGGACACTGGTCGTGAGGACTAGTGGACCATGGAGGTCAGAGCACTGTTCAGTAAGGTGTGCCCTTGTAAGACTACGGTTAAAATTGGTTTGTTGGATCAAAAATACGTTTAAATGTTTAACCTTTTTTGTAATCCTACAGAATTTTATATTGGTATTGAAAGCAACCATGATTTTCAAACCAGATATTGCCATCATCTCAGTCTTTAGTGGGACAACTGTAGAAACGGTCCGCAAAAAAAACACCCATTTGAGAGAGCGCGGACTTGCCTCTGTTTACCTGTTATTTACTGCTGTGATTCCTTATCGCAAAGGGTTTTGTTGTATTTTACATTAACTTCTTTTGGTAGTGTTTTGTGACTTCTTTCCCTATGTTAGTCAAATTGAAAAGAACAGCAAGTTATTAAAACAAATTCAAAAAAACAACTTGCCTTAGTTTCATTTTACTTTTACATGTAATGTGATAGAGGTATTGTTCTTTTTTTAAATTCAATTCAAAGTTCCATCTTTTTCCAGTTAATAGAATGTGTCACAAAAGAATTTGAGTATTCCTTTTTTTGAAAAGGGGGGGGGGCCATTAACTGGGGATAGGTGGCTGTGAAGTCAGGAACGGAGTCAAATGGCCAGTTTTTTAGTTTTTTCATGTTTAACGGGCATTAACATGTTTTCTCGCCCAGTATTATTAAACAGAATCTATATATATTTATTTTTTCCTCATATTTTGTCATTTTACTTTACTATGTTTACACCTTTTTTGACCAAGAACAATCTAGGCCCCAGTCCTAAGCACCAATTATTGGCACTTTTTCCTAAAAGCGTGAAACTGGCATGCTAGACATATTGAGCCCCTGAACATTTCTGATCGAGTGCCAAAAAAGGTAGCGCCCCCTATTGGCCTAAAGCGCCCTCTATAGTTTTACCCAATTCGTAAATATTCCTTTCAAGAGCTTTATGCCATAACTCCAACATTTTTGACCAAAGACGTCCAACAAGGTTTAAAATGAGGCACATATAGATAACTATTCATTTACCGTCAATATCAATATGGCTGCCATCTTAGTTTCCAAATGGCCGCCAATGAAAGCCACATTAAGCCTAACTTGATTTTAAAATGATAAAATGCTAATTTTGAGGAACAACCCCACATTGGTACTGCCTGAGGAGCTCAGAAAGCACACGTGATGATATTGAAGCAGTAACAGATAGCAGTATCATGGAATTTCAAGATGGCGGTTGATTTTCAAAATGGCCGCCAATGAACTATAATTTGGAATTAAAGAAGCCAATGAAGCATGACTTTTGAGGTTAAATGATCATTTGTAGCTATTGTTTGAACTGAATCAAGGTCCGTAAGTGCTGCAATAGTATCTGGCCATTGATGTAGGTCAATTTGATATCAATATACCTACCCTCTATATTTCAAAATGGCTGCCACTAAATATCCACTAATTACCCACATTAAGCATTACTCAGCTCCGTTATGAATGATGAAAAAAACACTAGGACCGGCCCCACATTGACAATGCTAAAGAGTTTAGAAAGAACGCTGACCTGTAGTAGCCACAATTGCAGCAATCTTGAATACAAGATGGCGTCTGAAAATGGCTGCCATTGAACAATTTTTGCAATATATCTACCTCTGAACCACACATTTGATCTAGTTCTACTGACGAAACCTATTTCTAATTGTAAATTCAAAAGACCCCCTTTGTAGGACAAGCTTATTTAGTATGCTATACCAAGCAGCTACTCAGTATCTTATATCCTGAGTCAGGTATTTTGGCACTGTTGGTGATGTTCATAAAGTAGAGTGCATAAAGCCAGCTATTCGGATTTGCATCCTGCTCCTGAGCAACTACTTCTAACCAGCTCACTCAATAATCGTTGCCCACCTTAGAGATTGTGATCCCATTATTAGTTGGTTCCACCTAGCTTCCATTCTCCAATTACATAGACCAAGTAAGACTAGGATGTATAAAAAAATGACAGCACAAGTACCTCCAAAAGAGATATCCGACTTTCAATAGGCCTCCACTGGAAAGCCGCAGTAACTGAAGGGATAGTTGTACAGAATACTCTATGGACGTCTATCAAACATGCCTCATTTTAGACCATTTGGTACAGTGTTCAATTGCAACCTTTCTTGTTGCTTTGTGGTATATAAATGGGTCTTTGCAAAGTTTTACCAAATTTCTCAATAGCATACTTTTTAACTCAGTGTGGAACAACATTTGTTTTTTATTTTACAAATTTTGATAAGTTGGCCACTATTGGGCCTCGTTGCCTAAGGGTAGAAAATTGGTATATAGCCATTATTCTGCTTCAGATTCCTAGAGGTACATTTCTAACGCAAACCAACTTGGGCCCAATAACCATACAACACCAAATTCAGAATCATTGACTTTTCTGGCCTAAAACAAATGATTAGGTATTGTAAGTCCTGTACTAAAAAGACCAAGTCTAAGGTCAAACATCTATTTGTTGGTGCAAACGTTATGCTGACACTTTAAGGGCTGATTTTTTTTTAAAACAAAGCTCATTTTCTGGACATGTCTAAACAAGATATGCATTGCTATTCTGTGATTATTGGCTACAATCTTGACAAAGTGTTGGCAACACTTTTCTTACCGAACGGAACAAAGTTGAAACCCTGAAATTGTGGTACAGTGTGCCTAACAATACTCAACCTTGATTGGTGGAGTGAAGGGGAGGTTTGAGGGATTGTCAAAAACTTCAAGCTGACACAAAAACAATCATACCATTAGCTTTTTTATTATTTTCCTATTTCGATTATAAGGTGCCAAATTAAAGGTGGGTGATCCAATGGACAACCTCGTCCCCCACTTCTACATCAAATTGATATTTGGTATATCAGAAGAAGTTCATAATTCCTCATTAACCCCAGTGAACTTTAAAGCCCATAAATGTTGTTTCACTTGATCTATGAACAAAAACATCCCCACATGTTGTCGAACCACTTAATTTATCACATCTCCTATTGCCAGTTTAGTACATTATCAAGTCCTGAGGAGTCCAAGTTGTGAAATATCGGATTCAAAACATGTTAATGATAAAAGCGGACGATTTACGCCCAATATTATTGGTCTCGCTAGAAGTTTTTTAAAATTTTGGCTCAACTGCATCTCACCCAATATTCTTGCACTCACAACTTCGACCAATTAATTTGGGCTTTAATCGATCCAATTTAATCAGCATTTAATGCTTTGCTATCCAAATGGCTTGCCGATTTGACCCAAATTTTTAAATTTTTTTTTTAAATGAAAATCAGACCATGACTTTCAACCCGCCTTTATTTAATTCCTTACCTTCCACACTTTTAGCAGATGTTACTTAATGGAACAAAAATTAAAGTGCTGATTCTTGGCAGATTCCATACTATTCAAATGTTTGTCCAGGATATTGCACAAAATCTAACATAACACCTTTGTGTTATGCACAAATTACTACTAGCAAACAGTGATGTAAGGACATTCCAAACCTGTGTGCAATTGTCATTGTCCCATAAATGTTTGCACTTTGCACTAAGATACCAGTACTCAAACCTAGAAGAATTTCTCATCAGACCAAGTTTAACAATTTAAAACAGTGTATCGTCGTCTTGGTAGTCCAAAATAAAGAATGTTAAAATCTTTCTATCCTACACATGGGCTCTATCTTCTAATTCTGATGGATTTGTTATCTCTCAATGAAATAATCATAAGATTGAAACATCACATAATATTCAGTGCTGATTTTCTCCAACACAACGATCGTTTAACAATTTTTACAAATTATGTGTGTTCTTTATAACCTTTTCCATTATCGAAACCGGCTCGTTAGCATTTCAATATGAAATTCAATCATGCAATAATGCTAACATGGATCATCCAATTGTGGCCATTTGAATCTAAGATGGCAGCAATTTGACTTGATCTAAAAAAAATTACTGATAATTAAGAGTGCTTAAAATCGATACAAGGACTTGTTTGACCAAAGCTGTGAAATTTGATCACCAACCTTCAGAGGTACATTTCATAATTGGTAAATCGAATAAATAGGTTCATTAGCGTCCATTTTGAAATCAAGCCATCTTGAAATGCGAGATTTCTATTCTGTAAACTGCAATGCCATCAATGCATTTTCTAAACTCCTCAGCATTACCAATGTTGATTGTCCTTTACAATTATTGTTTTTAAATCACTTCCTTAACTCAATAGCTTAATTATGATTTCCTGGTGGCCATTTTGAAATCTACGATTGCAGCCATATTGATTTTAACTCTAATCATAGCTCTATACATAGGACGAGCAGTTAAAATCTTACTATACCTTATTTGGTCAACAATAGTGGACTTAGGGCATTTAATCTCTGAAATAATATTTCCATAATTGTTAAATCTATAGAGGGCGCTGTAGACCAATGGGGGCGCTACATTTTGGCACTCGATCATAATGGTTCGGGCCTCAATATGTATAAGCATACCAATTTTCATGCTTTTAGGAAAAAGTGCACAATACTGCCTATTTTTGTGCTTAGGGACTGGCTATTCACATGTCTGTACTGCAAAAGGGCGGGTATTTTCGCGTATTACGCAATACTCGCCTGTGCTCAACAGATTTCTATTATAACACTGGATAGCGTACGCCCGTGTGGAAGAATAGGCGGCCACCGTAACCGGGTTTTGAAAATTATAAATATTCATTAGGTCATCCATTCGAAACGCGCCTCCGCGTACCGCATATCTCCGTCACCTGTTAGCCTGGATACGGTACTCGTTCTATCTAAATGCAAATGCTGATATATGAATAAATTGGTACACCCGCTATGTAAATCAGGGGATATATATACAATTTGGTACACACCACGCTATGGAAATAAGTACGCCACTTCGGAAAAGATGGTTACGGCTTTTGAGCTGGCGTTTTTCGCTATCTAGTGGTTATTACGCAATACTGGCCTGTGCTATTCGGCGCGCGCGATGTAATGAGCTCATCGGAAACGCCTTGATGCATCGCTTCGATATGACGCACACCCATTGTAACTTGTATGCAATTGTTAAATGGTTGCCCACGTGAGTTGCTTTTGCAAACAGAAATGGGATTTAAATTTCAGGATTTGAGCCTCATAAATTGTTTGAATTTTGATGCATAGGTAATCCAATTAAGCAATTTTGACCTGGTGCAGAAATAGTGTGAAGAATACGCGATGAAACGCTGGGTGGTTTGGAGTAAGGCTATATTTTGTAGCGAAATGGAACATATATTTGGACAAATGGCGATTTTCTCTGTGTTCACTTTCGGCGATATTTGTGATTGTTCGTTCCAGTACTCGAATCCATCAGCCACCAGGTATAAATCAATGGGCCATGTATAGAGCTATCGAATCTTCTAAGGGTCTGTACTTTTTTAGTTTTTTCTTTTTGGTTACAAATCGTGATTTAATGTCAACTTTGAACAATCTTGGCGTTTGTTTCCAATTGAAACACGCGGTTTTTGGCATTTTTTGGGCAAATAATTTTATTGATTAATATGCAGAATTTGAAAAAAGGGGAAATTACCGACCTAGAACTATGCTCTGTAATACAAATACGACCCGGCACATTTTTTATAACATTTCTATTTTTTTTTATAGGGAACCAAAAAAAATGAGTGAAATCTCCATTTTTTTATTATTTTTCCTTTCCCCCCTCAAAAAATAAACTTAGTTTTGGGGGAAAATATATCATATTTGGATTCCTTGAGTCATTTCCTTCTCAATATGTATACTTTTATATATGTTTGGAACAACAATTAAGGAGATACGGCAAAAAAACATTCCTTGAATTCCTGACTTCACAGCCACCTAAACTCTGTGAAGTGGTAGATCTCATATACCCTGTAAGGGCTTTGTTGCACATGTTGATCTCCACAGAAAATGTCACATTCCAGAATGGGCTCAATTCCCCTTTCCTTTGTAGCTGCTTATTTCTAACCGTTGTATGAATCTAAACAGTACAGTTTTTAACAACTAACACATGGTATATTTTGCTATAATTGAGATTTATGCAACCGGTTGTTGGTAAGAATGTTGTCAATCATTTTATTCATGCCCTAAGTTACCTTAGAGGTGCATTTTTTCTAATCCTAGCACTCTTTTTTGTATACAGCTTCTTTAGAATTCAATGAAAAAAAATCTCATTGTGCATTTGTTGAAGTTATGACCAAATATTCATATTAAGGTGTCCCATAGGTTGCTGTGTGGTAATTTGCATTTCTTCTAAGTATTTTTGAATCTACACCTAAGAGTAACTATACGCTATGAACGATTTCGATGATCTCGTCCACTTTTAGTTAATAGGGGGCTATGGATCACAAATCCCCTTTAACTTGTAGCCAGTAAGGTTTTTTCATGGATAGGATGTTCTCTTTGTAACTTATTCACACTTCAGGCTTTTCTTTTTAGGGGCCCTTGGATCTTTTCAGAAAACTAGGCTTGCCTGAAGTTTTGCTTTGAGAATGAACATTGTTTCACATTTAAAAAAATGCGGAGAATTAAGTTTTTTAAGTTAATCAAAGGGATAACAAATATTCAAAGTGCCAAAAAAAAGTCAAGGTGCATAAAGTGGTATCAATATAATTTGCCATAATACTGTCAAAATGATATTTTTCCACTTTTCATGAACTATTTGGAAAGTTGAACCCTATACGTCTAATATGCTTAAACTTCAGAGTACAAAGTAATTGTGTGCCCTGGCGCAATCTTGACACGTCTTACTACAAAGGTGCTTATACCGCTTCAATCGCAGTGTAATTGCACTGCGTTTCAGACGTGCGCATTATAACACCCAAGACAAATCCCTTACAGATACACAAAATATTGGTCATCCACGGCGACAACATAAGACATTCCTTGTGAGACTTGTTGGGGAGTTTATTGATTACTGTACTTCTAGGTTTCCATAGATCTGTGGCAATTGTCCTCATGAGTGCTGGTACTGGATTGATGACTTAAAGGCTGACTCAGAGATTTCCAGGTGAGGGTGCCCTCAATTTTCAAACAATTGTGTTTTTTGCATATACATAATGCTTGTCCATATATTAATCACTGTGTGAAATACCTAAGCTCAAATCGAAGTCCTTCATTGAAAATCACAACATTGTTATAAAATTCCGGATCCGGAAATTTTGTTATACACAGTATCCTATGGCACTGTTATACTATACATAATGTTTACTGCATGAAAATGAAAAATCTGATTCATCTCAAACTTTGGAATTGGACATTTTAGGTCATATCTTTAGTTCTAGTTGACTATTTTTAATTAATACACAAAAAAATGGTAAGAAATCTCTTGAGTCAGCCTTTAAATTAAGCGATTGGGGTATTGCACTTTTTAATGATAGTGTATATAGTCCGTGTCGCTTCCTCTGTGCAGTGACGTCAGCGCAAGATTTGTTGGTCGCAAGAGTAAATTGCTCACGCTGACTTGAAGCCACGGGGCTTTCACGCCCATGCACAAAGATGGCATTTCTTGACGTGGGCGTAAATGTTATGACATCACTGCAAGGAGGCAAGGAGATAGAGACATGGACTATATAGTGTCATTTGGGCTGGTGAAACTGCTGAGAACAGTACATAGGGGTAGTAAACATTTCAAATTTTTGAGGGGGTGGTAATTCAGATCACTTGTAGTATCTGCAGGATGAGATAGTCATGGCAACAGCATGTTATTGAAACAAGGGCCCATGCACAAAAGTTGCTCAATAATGGTCCCATTCAAGCTAGGTTTCAGGATTGGTGTAAATCATGTACTGCTTGCTGTTGAAGTCATCAAGAGCATTTCATTCATGACAGCATTGTGAACAAAATATATTTACAGTGTTCATCAGTAATTCTCAAACTAAATTCAGGCTATGTATGCATAAACCTGGAAGTCTTTTACAAATGCTTGACAAAAGAAATCAATACGCAATCCAACAGACGTTCGTGCCATTTTCAGAAATTTTGACGGCGATTATAGCGGAGACTGATTGCTTCCACCCACTCCAATATGTGCATGCTGTACTTTGCAAACATGGTTATGTGCTCGTTTTGTGACATTGATTTGTTCCAGACAGTCTATTGTTGTCTTACTGCAGTGCACAATTATTAATAGTTCTTTTATTGTCAACCTGGTATCCTTCACACATACAGTTATAAGTATTTGCTATATTCTAATGTATGTACCTCATTGATACCCAAAGTAACTTGTCAGCAGTAGAGGGCAATCTACTAAAGGTAATATACAATTGATGTTAAACAAGTCAACCTGGCCTCTAATTCCGGTATGCATACCTAACTACCCAATCAGACCACCTTGGTCAGTGGAAAGCAATAGTCTTGCAGAACAAAGCTCATACACACTTCTGCTTATTGCAACTATTTGAAACAAACCTAAGCAGCTCAACAATACACATACCAGAATTAGAGGCCAGGTTAAAGGAGAACTTGTACAACGAATAATATTAAACAATATACAAAAAAAAAAAAAAAAAAAAATAGGTTTCCGAATTTTGCAGTCAGTGTAGGCCAATTTTTTGGCATGGGATAATAAACGGATCTTTAGAATTTTCTGAAATTTTCCTAAAACTTAGGGGTGGGATTTTACTCGAGCATGGGACTATACTCGGGTCATTACGGTAATAGTTCTTTTATTGTCAACCTGGTATCCTTCACACATACAGTTATAAGTATTTGCTATATTCTAATGTATGTACCTCATTGATACCCAAAGTAACTTGTCAGCAGTAGAGGGCAATCTACTAAAGGTAATATACAATTGATGTTAAACAAGTCAACCTGGCCTCTAATTCCGGTATGCATACCTAACTACCCAATCAGACCACCTTGGTCAGTGGAAAGCAATAGTCTTGCAGAACAAGCTCATACACACTTCTGCTTATTGCAACTATTTGAAACAAACCTAAGCAGCTCAACAATACACATACCAGAATTAGAGGCCAGGTTAAAGGAGAACTTGTACAACGAATAATATTAAACAATATACAAAATAATTATTGACCACATATCGAGTGGTTTCATAGAAAAACGGAATTATATTAACCCTAACAATGAATTAAAACCACCTAGTCTGACCATGTGCTATTTAAAAATCGCGCTAATGTATAACGTGTTATGCGATACGACCGGCACGTTTGCGTCATACATGTCATAGGAAATGCACATTATGAAAGCATCATGTGTGAAGGTGTATGACGCTACTGTGCCGTCCGTATCGCATAACACAGATACATATCCCATATACACTAGCGCGAATTTCAAATAGCGCATGGTCAGACAAAATGTTTTTAATTCTTTTTATGTTAGATTATTTCCGTTTCCCCAAGAAACCACTCCATATGTGTTCAATAATTGTTTTTTATAGCGTATATTATGTAGTTATTCTTGATACAGGTTCTCCTTTAACTGATTCAGCCTAAATAATCTTACTTGCATCAACTGCTTTCTGAATAGATGCTCTTTCAACCCAAAAAAAATAAGAAATGAAAATAAACAAGTACTTCAATTCACATTACACTTGTAGCTATTGGGGAATGTATGTCAGCATTTTGTTAAATTCCATGCAGCCAGCCAGTATCAAAGCATTCAATGAGATGTAAGGTATGCTCAAAATAGGAGTACTGCCCAGGAACACTTGTGGTGAGTGACCAGATGAAAGGACTGTAGACTGCACTTAACCCTTCCAAGCATGTATATATCTACAACTGTATTAGGGCCATTCTTCAGTCGCATTTGTGACCTAAAACGGGTAAATTTTTACTTGCCACCGGGACCCAATGCTGTTTTGTCAACGTATCCTTTATTTTGATATTATTAAAACCTTGAGTCCAAACCTAGTCAAAAATGATGTTTCAACATTCTCTAGCTTGGTTATTTTGTCATTTGGCCAAATAAAGTTCGGTTGTGTTTGACGTTCGGAACGTCACACACATGACCAAACTTTGTGCCCCGCCCAATGGCAAAATATCAATCTAGCAAAAGTTGAAACATAATTTTTTTTTACGTTTGGAACTCAAGGTTCTTAATAATATCAAAAGTAATAACAGATTGGTTACGTTGACAAAACGGCATTTGGTTGAAAGTACAAAATTGCCAGTTTTTAGGTCACAAACATGACCAAAGAATGCCCATTACATCAACCCACAGTATGGACATGGACTCATTAATATAGAAAATAACATGCCTTTATCAAAGCTCAGCCATGTAAAAAGTATGCCATACCTATGCATTAACTTGGTCTCATAAAACATTATGGTACACCATATAATATGTCCTCAAGTAAGTGTTCAATTGATACATTTGAAGTTGGACTACTAAGGTGGTTTGAAAGTTTATAAATATATAAATATATGACCTGTTGAAAATAAATTTTGATTGATCGTAATATTGTGTTTTTTCTCTGTATTTGTGTAAAAACATGGTGTAAAAATCTCATCTAAATTGCAAGGAACTTGATTATTTGCCTTTATACTTTGATAATTGGTCAACTCATATATTGAGTTACTTTTAGCATGAGTTACATGCTATGAGCTTTTGTAGAGATTGTCGCAAGTCCAAGGTCCAAGACTACTACTGACTTGCAAATTCCTACAGTTCAGTTATCAAAGTATATTGTGTTAGTGCTTAACAAATCGTAGCCTTAAAATTCCTGCTGCTTGCACACAAATAATAGGGTCGTGATTGAGAAGCAAGTCATTTCTGCATATGGGGTATGTAGCAGAGGTCAAAGGTCATATGGAGTCATTTGAGGCAATGTTGATAAGTGGATAAGATGGTGGTTAGGGATAAGAGGTCAAGGGTCACCTTGAGACCTTACTTGGGGTGCTTTCATGGCACACCCCCCCCCCCCGGGTTCATGTAAAAACTGCCAAATTTTTAGCTATTAGAGGTTCTTCTGCCCCCCCTAGTTTCTGAATGCAGTTTCAATCATTCTTGAGAGCTGTTTACAACTAAGTGAAGAAAGCCTGCATTTGCCAAGAATATTTTGTGCAAGGGAAAACATGGCCCACTGGTTAGAATATTCACCTTAGGTGCAGGAGATCCCTGGTTCAAGTCTTGGCAGTTTCACTTGCAGGGATTTAATCTGGTACAAAATTCTGGATTTCATTTGCATAAGACACATTGATCAAAACTAGAATTCCCCTCTCCCTGTGCCCTGTGGTTCATTTGGACTTGGACAAACCTATGTACATAGGAAATCACACCTGTGTATGTAAATTGCAGCCAGTCTCGATTAGATTAGGGTGTAAACTTGTGGCAGTCCCAAGCCATCCTTGAACACGGGGCATCACTTAAAGACAATATTTTGGATTGGTTAAAGGTGCAACAAGAGATTTCAAATAACAGGTGTCCCGAAAAAATGTGAAAATTCTGATTTTGGCACTGGTGTAAAGCTTTATATCAAAAATATCCCCATCTGTAAGGATTAAACTGAGAACTGTTTCCTTGGTACAAAAATTGTGAAATTTCGTATACTAGCAAATACAAAATTCAGCCTATGTTTTCTATTGAAATATGAGCATATACAAATCACCTTTTGCTTTCATTTTAAGTTATTTTGTAACCAAATAAAAGGTAGGGAATCTATTGAGCATCTAATCTATATGAAATCCCTACATATCGCAGAAAATATGGATGACTTGAAATCTCTTGTTGCACCTTTAAATAGACCTTTTCAAGTGAACTTCGGAAATGTTAGGAGCAAAATACAATATATGTGAGCGTCCTTATACTCCCCATATATTCACAAGCGCTTGCCAGTGATGCGCATTATGCAAAGGCGAAATACATGTAAGTGCTGCACCCAACAGTTGCAACCAACAGTTGCAAGTAATGACCCTTTAGGACGCTTATCAGGGTCGTCATGTTTGGTAAACTGTTTTGAAAAGGTCTATTGTATCTTGCAAATTGACTTCATAGTTGGGTCATTTGGAGCAATTCCAAAAAAAAAAAAAAAAAAAAACAGGTGTCCCGAAAAAATGTGAAAATTCTGATTTTGGCACTGGTGTAAAGCTTTATATCAAAAATATCCCCATCTGTAAGGATTAAACTGAGAACTGTTTCCTTGGTACAAAAATTGTGAAATTTCTAATTTCGTATAGGAGCAAATACAAAATTCAGCCTATGTTTTCTATTGAAATATGAGCATATACAAATCACCTTTTGCTTTCATTTTAAAGCAATATTAGCACATTTTTTGAAGAGCGCCCCCAATTTTCAAAAGTTGATATTTTGGCACAGTTACGTTGGTAATTGTCTAGGAAACTATACCTGCGAACGAGAATGCTAAGAAATGCAAAAAAAAAAAAAAAAAAAAAACCAATAAAACAACTAATGGATGAGCATAGACACGTACATGGCGCTATTTCCCAGCTATTTCACATTGGAAGGCCGTTTCCAGCAGCCGTTGAATTATTATCGGGGATCCCCGATAATAATACAACATTCCTTCGTTTGTGACACACAGACATTTTCGAGCTTAACCATTCACAGGTATAGTTTACTAGCCAGTTACCAATGCAACCGTGTAAAAATCTCGATTTTTTTGAAAAATTGGGGGCGCTCTTCAAAAAAATGTGCTAATATTGCTTTAAGTTATTTTGTAACCAAATAAAAGGTAGGGAATCTATTGAGCATCTAATCTATATGAAATCCCTACATATCGCAGAAAATATGGATGACTTGAAATCTCTTGTTGCACCTTTAAATAGACCTTTTCAAGTGAACTTCGGAAATGTTAGGAGCAAAATACAATATATGTGAGCGTCCTTATACTCCCCATATATTCACAAGCGCTTGCCAGTGATGCGCATTATGCAAAGGCGAAATACATGTAAGTGCTGCACCCAACAGTTGCAACCAACAGTTGCAAGTAATGACCCTTTAGGACGCTTATCAGGGTCGTCATGTTTGGTAAACTGTTTTGAAAAGGTCTATTGTATCTTGCAAATTGACTTCATAGTTGGGTCATTTGGAGCAATTCCATGATCGTGGAGAGCAGAGCATCATTTCTCAGTGGATTTGTCTTCTCTGAAGGTTAATGAACAAATTTAGCAGGGGTGCCCCTCGTGAAAGTGTGGGCAGAATCCAGGAGGGGGAAATTCTTAATACAGGTAACGAAAGTGTTTGTCTTGTTACCAGGATTAAAAAAAGTATAGTTTGTACTACTTACGACTTATAGTTATGGAGATATACCACAAAAATCATCAAATATCAAAGGTCATCACGAAAGGTTAAATCGTAAATATTGCTCCAATTTCTTTCAAAAATGGGCTCAAATTGTTCATCTTTCCTCAGAGAATTCAACAAAAACATTTTGCACCGGCTAACATATTTTTAAAATTCAGAGATCAATAGAGGTCAATGGGGTTGACCTTATTTGTCATTTATCTCAATAAACAAATACAAATGAGTGTCAACTACTTTTGTTGCAATCCCTGTGGAAAGGTAACAATTTGAGACCATTTTTAAGAAATCGGTGCAATATTAAAGATTTAACCTTTGGTGATGACCTTTGACGAATTTGGTCTTATACTTCGGTAACCATACCTTGTAGGTAGTACAAACTATACCTTTTTTTAATCCTTTTAACAAGAAGAACACTTTGGTTACCTTTTTAAAGCAATCCAAGCATGTTTCATTTTTTACCCCTGTATTATGAATTTTTTCCCCCTCCTGGATTCCGCCCACACTTTCTAGAGGGATACCCCGCTAAATTTGTTCATTAACCTTCATAGAAGACCAATCCACTGAGAAATGATGCTCTGCTCTCCTCAGTCACGGAATTGCCCCAAATGACCCAACTATCAGTTGGTATTAGCCAAACGGAATCTGAAACCATGAATAATGTGCTGTGCGCCTAAAGTCAGCATATTGGGTCAACTACTTTTCCTCCACTATGTAAGAGACATGCCAATAATGTAAAATGGAACCTTTTACTGTATGCCAATGAAAGTGCTAAATTTCTGGTAAATGTCCTGATAATATTTATGACATTCTGAGTAGTGCTGACAGTCACTAGTTACTAATTTACAAGCTTTCATTCCCGGGCTTTCATTGCACTTCTCTGAAAGGAAACTTACGAGGGTAAAAGTACCTTGGCACTTCATGAGTACATGAATGTTAACCATAACACGCCCAAAACTCACTGAGCTCAGGCTAGGAAAGCACCAAGTCCAAAAAGATGTGATGACATCATACGAACACACATATGGCCACAAAATCACTGGCCGGGCCTAGTGGCTTGCCATCCCTGGTCATGGGGCTGTAGGGCCCTGATTTGAATTCCATCCAAGATGTCCAATCTTCTTTTCCTTCTATCCCTTTACCGCATCCCTTCCTCCTGGGCTAGAAGCAAAAACAAGGTTAGGGTTATTGAAGCCAAAATAATAAAGTATCATAATTGTAAATTGCAGTGGCGTAGCCAGGATTTTGTTGACGAGGGTGCACAGATTTGTGAATGTACCGACACATGTATTGTACCAACAAACAATTTTTTTGGCTCGCTGTGTTCGCCGGTTGCCCCAAATTGTTTTTACCGTCGCCTCCAAAATCTGAAGACACACCCTCAAAACAACAGCTTTATGGCTTTTAGACAAACGTAACAACGGACTATTGTCTACCGAGGGAACATCGCGGTTGGGGGGGCACATCCCCCACCCCCCGGTAAATTATAAATTTGACCAACATATAATCAAGTTCTTTAAAAGTTGTGAAACTTCACTCATTTTTGGAGTGGGCCCTGTAGTCACTCTTTCAAGGTGAAATTAACTCTTTTGTAATTATTATAATTTGGTGTAATGGCCTATAGTTTGCCACCACCCTGAAATTGCCCAAATGTTTGCAAACATGGCTGTATAACACATCCAGCATCATGTATGTATACAATTTTACATTTAGGATGAGAAATAAAAACTTGGGCAACATGTTAAGGGGACAGAGTTTGGATAGACCAGAGAAGATAAGCAGATAGATGAAAGAACATTGAATTCTTTGAAAGAAAATTAAATTCACAAACTTAAAGTCCCTATCAGTGATTTGCTAAATCAGAAAATCGAAAAAATCATAACAAATCAGATTTTGGCATGTATGTAACACGTACGAGTATCCTAACATACCCTGCAAATGATAAGGCCAGAAGCAACCTAATATAGATAAAATCTTAGATTTTAGTCATTACTGTCCGTTCGGACACTTACTACAACACATAATTGAATGGAGATTCGTATCGTGGAATATTGCCGTTTTCTTCCTTTCCTGTGAACTCTACAGTTGGAAAAGGTAACTTATGGGAATTCTATAGACTTACCCTTCAATTTTAAGCTATTCCTGCAAATTTCAAATATTTTGACCCTCTCTTATAAATCACTGATAGTGTCTTTAAACTTTGTCTGAATTATGAAGTCTTTTTTTAAAGGTGGGTGACCGGATCATGATCCAAATCTTCATATGTTTATCCTTCACATGGAAGCATATCACCAAAAATACCTGATTACAAATTTAGAGTTAAATTGGCCCAGCCATTTGGATAGTAGAAGCAAAAATATGCACTAAATTGGCCCATAGACAGCACATGTTAATAAATGAGGTATACCACACTTGTGAGACGTTTTTGTTCAGAAAATCAAAAGGAAACATTTCCTGGGCCTAAACTTTCACTGGGATAATGAGAAAAATATGAACTTTTTTAGATACCAAAATCTCCAATTTGATGGAGTAAAGTGGGGGACGAGGTTGTGGATTGGGTCACCCACCTTTAAACATGAGCATACATTGTACCAACTTTTAGCGCACCTCCAGTCAAACCTCAAGCTCACTAACTGAAAGCTACTGAAAGGCAATAATGGGTATGTGCACATATCATCACTTCAAACTTCAAACCAGACAAGCCCATGACTCATTGATGATTGACTGTTATTTAAAGGCTGACTCAGAGATTTTCCGATGCGGGCGCCCTCAATTTTCAAACAAATTCTTAGTTTGGGGGCATATTACATAATGCTTGTCCATATACTAAATCACTGTGTGAAATAACTAAGCTCAAATCAGTCGTTCATATAGAAAATTACAATTATGTTATAAAATTCCGGAATTTTTGTTATACACGGTATCCTATGGCACTGTCACACTGCATAAATCCGATTCATCTCTATAATCATGGAATTAAGCAGTAGGTGGGACTATTTTTAGTTCTAGATTATTATTTTTAATTCACAAAAAACTTATATTTCGAAATCTCTGAGTCAGCCTTTAAAATCTAGGTCCACTGATGCCAAAAACAAACTACCGTATTGTTCCTAATAAACGCCCCGGGGGCAGTGCAGTTTCAAAAGGGAGGGCGTTTATTACAGTCAAAAATCCTGCAAAAATCACCTTACACACCGTATTTTCGCTTGATTACCAATAATACAAACAAACTAGCAGGCGGACGCTGTTTTTGCACCTCCCGTGATCAAAGTTCCATACTAATTAAACTATTACAACTGTGGACAACAGCGATTATGATACGGATTACGGACAGTCCCAGCCATTAAATCATGTGATTTAGGTAAGCTTAACTCATTTTCTTGAATTGTTTTATCCAAAAATCGTAGGGGGGCGTTTTATTAGAGCAGGGGCATTTATTAGGAACAACACGGTAGATGCCAACTGCCAAACTTCAAGCTTGACTTGCACATCTTCAATATTTAAATACATCTATACAACTGATTTTGAGACATATGATGATGCAATAAATCCCACAACAATCTTGTCATTTTCATCCACCACTATTATTTTATTATTTTGAAGGTGCAGGGGCAGAATTTTTTTTGGGGAGGCGCACTTGGCATGATAAAGATCTATATTTTTTATGCACGGGGCACCCTGTAGATGTCATAGAATTACGGATACGGGCATCGTGTAGATGTAGAATGACTCCTCTGTGTGGGCGCCCAGGTCGACTATGTAGCAGTCTTCAGAATTGAGCTGGAAAAATTTGGCGCCCCCTCTATTGAGAAATTTCCTGGATCTGCCCCTGAGGTGCAACCACACAAATGTTAGGGGCATTTCGTGATCAAAACAACCTCGTCCCCCCGACTTACCTGAAAAAAGTTGAGATTTTTATATCATCTGAACCATTAGCCTTAGTAATCACATGTGTACCAAATATTACATGAAAATTCGCGATTTTGTATTTTCTGTCCATAAACGGACACAGCACAGTGGCCTATGGTACCGTGGGAAACAAAGAATTGCTGCTCCATTAAACACAAAAAAAACCAACCCAGCCAGATCGGCATCAACTCAAATTTTTGTGAATAAGCTTTTCTCAAGGATATCTAGTGAACCATGAATAAAACTGAAGGTGGCTGGATATCACGAAATGCACCTTTAAAGGTGCATTTCGTGATTCTAGCACCTTCTGTTTTGTCATTGTTTCCGCAGATATCCTTGAGAAAAGTTTATTCCAAAATTTCAGTTGACTCTGATCTTCGTTTGGTGTTATGAGTAATTGTTCGTATCACAATCTCCCCATAAACACTGTACTGTAATTTCTGTCAGTTACGTACCAGAAAATAACAAAATTGACTTCTAATTTCTTGCAGAGACCATTGAATTTGCATGTCAGATTGGGCACACTCCTAGAATCGTACTATACTTAGCCCGATAGTTCAGATGATGCAAAAATCTCAACTTTTTTAGGTAAGTTGGGGGGACGAGGCTGTGGATCACGAAATGCTAAGCTAACCACTGTATTAAAGGCCGACTCAGAGATTTCCTGGGGAGGACGCCCTCAATTTCAAACAAATAGTGTTTTTTGCATGCACTTAATGTTTGTCCATATACTAATCACTGTGTGAAATAGCTACGCTCAAATCGAAGTCCTTCATATAGAAAATCACATCTATGTCATAAATTTCCGGATCCGCAATTTTTGTTCTATGGCACTGTATACTATACATAAATGTTTACTGCATTAAAACTGATTCATCTCAAATTGTGGAATTCAGCATTTTAGGTAACTATCTTTAGTTCAAGCTGGCTATTTCTAATTAATACTAAGAAAAATTATAATTTCGAAATCTCCGAGTCAGCCTTTAATTACTAAAATCACACTGAAACTGTATTAAAGCAATAACAGCACATTTTTTTGAATAGCACGCCCAATTTTCCAACATTTTTTTTGCACAGTTGCATTGCTAACTGGCAAGTACCTGTGAATTGTAAAGCTCGAACATGTCCATGTATCACAAAAGGAGGATTTTGTAATTGGGATAATTAATATCTGAGATCGGCTGCTGAAAACGGCCTTCCAATATGAAATAGCCAGGAAATAGCACCCTGTATGTGTCTGCACTCATCCATTAGTTATTCCGTTGGTTCAGGCAAGTCAAGTAAGAGATCATTTTCGAGGTGGCACTATTTTCACAATGGACGGACAGAAATTTGGGTGTTTCCAGTTCCGCTGTTAAATTACAATGGGGATCTCAATTCTAATTACAAAATTGTTTTCTTTTTATGAAAAATACACACTTTTGAGTAATTACCATTCGCAGGTATAGTTTCCTAGACAATTGCCAACACAACTGTGTAAAAATCTTGAAAACGTTGAAAATTGGGGGCACTCTTCAAAAAATGTGCTGTTGATTTAAGAGTGTTTGTCAGCGAAAACCACCTAATGGTGGGAAGATGAATGTTGGAGAAATCATTCCATATTTGGTCCCCCGCCAACAAGTTGGCGAAGGGGGACTATAGAAATGCTAGCCGTCCGTGTGTGTGTGTGTTCCACGCGATATCTTTGAAACTAAGCAAGTGTGGATGTCCATCTTCGCAACATAGATGGATCTCAAATAGGCGGTGGGTGGGATACAAAGTGGGTCAAAGGTCAAGTGTGGTAAAAAATAGGGTCAAGTGTGGTAAAAAATAGGGCTAAATCGCTATAATAAACGTCAACACGATAGGAGGGTGAAAATTGGTGGGTGTGGTCAACATTCAGTGCCAAAATTTTTGAAGGTGCAGGGTCATTCAAGGTCAAATCACTAAACATGTGGTAGGAGGATGAAAATTGGTGGGTGTGGTCAACATTCAGTGCCAAAATTTTTGAAGGTCATTTCAAGGTCATGCAGGGTCATTCAAGGTCAAATCACTAAATATGTGGTAGGAGGATGAATATTGGGTAGACGTTTCATATAGAAGTCCCATTGATGCAAATGAGGTATTACAATTGATTCCATCATGCGCTGTATGACGTTGTGCAGTAGTGCTTGACGGAATGGCAATACCTCATTTGCATCAATGGGACTTCTATATGAAACGTCTACCGAATATTGATGGGGTGTGGTCAACATTCAGTACCAAAAATTTTGAAGGTCATTTCAATGTCATGCGGGGTCATCCAAGGTCAAATCACTAAACATGTGGTAGGAGGGTGAAAATTGGTGGGTGTGGTCAACATTTAGTGCCAACACTTTTGAAGGTCATCAAGGTCATGAGGGGTTTTTTTTTATACAAGGTAACTTAATATGTGGGAGGAGGATGCACTTGGGTGTGGTCAACATTCAGTGCCAACAAATTTGATGGTATTTCAAGGTCATGCAGGGTCATTCAGGTCAAATTCTTGCACATGTGCATGGTCATGAAACTAGTGAATATGCGTCACATTAAATGCCGAAAATTTTGGGAAGGTCATTGGAAGGTCATGCGGGGTCAGTCACGGTCAAATCCACTAATCATGTGCAGGAGATGAAACTTGGTGGGTTGGTCAACAGTTCATGCTGAAATTTTGGAGGTAATTCAAGGTCATGTGGGGTCATTTAAGGTCAAATCACTAATCATGTGGTAGGAGGATGAACTTGTGGGTGTGGTAAACATTCAGTGTTCCGGGCTAGAATTTCGGCAAGATCGAGAATCGATTCTCGCAAAGATTCATGTAAATTGATTTGCGTGAATCAATGTCGATTATTGTTAACTTTAGAGTAACACAGTAGCGAATAGATGATCTCCCGCAAATTCATGTAGAATCAAGAATGATCTCGCACTCCTGCAACAAAATTCTTCCCCTGACTGTTGAACTTGGGGAAGGTCATTAAGGTCAAGTGGGGTCACCAAGGTCAAACGCTAAAAATGTGATATGAGGATGAAACGGGAGTGGGGGTCATAGGTTGGCGCCGTCTTTCAGAACCAATACCGTGCTTGGGGGGTCAAACATTCCGTGCCAAAAATTTGGTTATGGTCCTTTCAAGGTCATGCAGCATCATTCAAGGTCATCTTTGCACATAGTTGTATGTCATGGAATAGCTTCATCAGTAGGATTGTACTATACTTATTGGTAAAGATTATGTTAGGCAAATCCAGTAAGTACTCACAATGTTTAGCTTTCGTCATCGTGGGATGATGACTTGATCACAACTGATTCGGGTTCATGGCTTTTCCCGTGGAGATTTGACAGTACTCTCATTCCTCGGGGCGATGTTCTAGCAGTGAATCATATACATGATCTAGGGTAATACTGCCCAACGTCACGGTTCCTAGGTTGTGTTCCCCTCTACGTATACAGATGACCTTCTAGGATCTTCCTTGTGAAGTGATTTGCATCTATGGTCAAGTATCTTGCCCCTTCCCAGTCTATGCATGATCTCTGCACTGCGCAATGTGGTATGTGCTGGATGATTTGTTTAACTCTGATAGAGACTCCTTTTTCTGGGCTTGGTGTACGTCCTGCCTACAATCTTCTCTGCGTTCTTCTGGAGTTCTTTTAATCTGGTGCCAAACGATCTTCCTGTCTCCCCGATGTACGATTTTCGCATCCTTTGCAGCTGATCTCATATACTACCGCGCACATCAGGTGCTGCTCAAAGCGGCAAAAAATACCAAAAATCAACATAACCAAAGGATGAAAGAATGGCAGAGCTTCAAAAGGAAGATCTCCTCATCATGGGCGCCGACAAAGGTAAATGCCCCATAGTACAGGACCTAACACATATGAAAGTAAAGTTGAAAAGCCATGTTGAGTGATGAAAGAACGTATGAGAAACTAAGAAAAGATCCAACGCCGATATACAAACGTAAGCTTGTTGGTACACTCCAAACGTTGAAAAATGAGGAACAAAATAGAGGATGGTCAATATAAGTTGTCGTATCCAACCGACCGAGAACAACCCCGCGTTGAATTGCACAAAACACGAAAAATTCACAAGAGGGTAACCTATTCGTCCTATCGTTGACTATATTGGCAGCATTGGATATCAAAATCAGGGGGCACTCGCAGGACATCTTGTCACCTATTGTAGGAAAGTCAGAACATCACTGTCATCCAATTCCAAAAACAATGAGCTGAAGAAGGTATGAGCGCATTATATAGAGGAGGGAGAACCGTGGTTTTCCTTATCACCAACACACACCCATCAACAAAACCTTAGAGATCAATCAGAAATCGACTAAATGAAGACGGGACACACTGGCGACACGAACAAAACTAAATGTCGACGACATAATTGAGTTCATCTTGACTACTAAAATTTTTCGTTCAGAAAAGAAACATCTACAGTCAGTAAGAAATTTGGGGCGGCAGGCAGCAAGGGAGTCCGGGTCTGAGTGCATATAGCCATATATTTCATGGAGGGCTTGAACAAAGACCCGCAGCAGCAATCATGAGTGTCCTATGGATGGTAAACCAAAATTATGGGCCGTCGGTTATGTCCGATGACCCGTACTGGAAATGCATAAAGGAGGGCACGACACAAAAGGTGACAGAGCATTCTCAACACAGATGGGACACCACACAGGCTAGCATCCAATTTACACACGAGGAAGAGTCTTCGAAGGAAAAATTTTCCTTTCTTGATTACGTTGATAGTGAGAAGCAGGATGGGTCGGTTTTAAAAACTGTTGATATACAGAAAGAAAAGGAAAAACACACTAGAAATCAATATCTGAACTTTGATTCTCAGCACCCACTACATTAGAAACTCGGAGTCATCCGCCACATTGTTGGATAGAATGAATAACATCGTCACTGAAGAGAGGATAGAAAGAAGAGGAGGAAAAGATTAGAACTGCCTCAACAACTGGGATACCCAGATTGGACGATGGATTTAAAGTGAAACATCAATCATGGCAAATAAACAAAAACCCCAACAGCACAGGAAAATCGACACAGGCAGAGAAAAGACGCCGAAAGGAATGGTTGTCAGCCCGTATATAGAGGGGTTGTCAGAAAAGCTTAAAGCATTCTGGAAACATTAAAAATACTACGGCATGAATGAGACCTACAAACACAATCAAGAAACTTATTGGTCCATCTTGAAAGACAAAAGGGAAGCAACCGATGTGCGAGGTAGTTGTCTGTTGACATCAGCTCAAGGATGCGAAAAATCTTACATCGGCGGAGACAGGAAGATCGTTTGGAACCAGATTAAAAGAACACAGCAAGACGCAGAGAAGATATGTAGCAGGAAGTACACCAGAGCCCAGAAAAGGACAAGTCGCTATCAGGAGTTAAAACCAAATCAGCATCACAGACCCCACATTGTTAGACCAGCAGAATCATGTCATAGACTGGAAGGGGCCAACGATACTTGACAGAGATTCAAATCAATTCAAAGGGAAGATCCGAGAGCAATCTGGATAGTAGAAGGGGGAACACAACTATGAACCGTGGCGTTGGCAGTATTACCCTAGATCATGTATATGATTCACTGCCTTAGAACATCGCACACGGGAAGGAGAGTACTCTCAAAACTTGCCAACGGAGGAAGAAAAAGCAGTGAACCCGATCAGGTGTGATCAAGTCATTCCATCCACGATGACGAAAGTAAACATTGTGGTACCTTTCTGGATTGCCCTAACATACAAATACGCAGTGGTGATCATGATGAAACCTAGTGAATGTGGGTCAACATTCAATGCTAAAATTTTTTAATGGTAGGTAATTTGAAGGTCATGTGGGGTCATTTCAAGGTCAACATCAGTAATCATGGGTAGGAGGATTGAAACTTGGTGCATGTGGCCAACAGTTCAGTGCCGAAACTTTGAAGGTCATGCACTGGAAGAGCCTCAATGTTTCCCATCACAATCTTCACGAGATCTTAAAATTTGTGCTTCTTGTTCTTTAGCTACTGCACTGGGCGGGTGACCTTTGTGGTTCAATGAACGCCTTGTATGTCATTTGAATCTATATTGGTGGGTTTAGTGTCATGACAATAATAACATTTCAGTCTACCATTGAAACATGTTTCTGGACGAAAATACCATATTTTGGCCCCTTATCTTAAAAAAAAAAAAATCACCTTTTGCTTGAATACACTGTATTGTTTTAAACTGTAACACTGTATTATGTTGTGCCTGATACTGGAATTATGACATTTCCATTAACCTCATAGAGCGTGTTGTTTGCTTTGAGCACTATTTTTTTTGTACTATTCATCAAACAGTATTTGGAAGGAATTTTTTAGTTAAAACATTGGTTTTATTAAATTGAAGCCATTTTTTTTTCACCGGCAGTCACCCAGGAGGAAAACAAATATGTAATGCAAAATCACCATTGGGTTTTGTTCCTTTATGTAAATACACAATTTTGGAAGTTATCCATGTATTTAATTTTAAAAAAAAAAAAAAAAAAAAAAAAAAAAAAAAAATAAATAATTGTAAAAATTATGTAGGATCAAGGGCCGCTACACTTGCGTTAACAACTCTGTTCTTTGAATAATCCTTGACACCTTGCGTGAGGTCAGTGATGCTTCGTGGATGTTATATTGTGATCTTGTAGTTGAGACCCAAAACTGGCAGGGGAAACCATCAATCCTGATTATACTACCCACTCAGCAAAGACCTGATCTTGTCGTATAAATTTTGCTCTCAAAACCATCATTAGTGTTGAGCTACCATCCCATTGGAAACAAACACATTCAGAAAGCTCACAACCACAAAAATGGATTAAATACTATTACCTCCATTCGATTTGAAAATAAAAAGAACAGGGTTTTTGATGGCCAAACTTTTTGTATTGAAATTGGGAGCCAAGGTCTTGAGTATTCAACCCTCAGGTTATCTCATGATCGCCCCTAGGGGTAAGTCTGAAAAAGAAAACTGAAATACATTGTTGAAGGACCTTAGCAAACGTTGCAATTTTAGGTTAATTTACAGGGTTGTACTCCAAGTATGACGAGGAGTGGTGTTGTCAACTATGTTTATCCAAATAATTGAGAATATTATTGGGTTTAAATTATTCTGTTATCTTATAAAACAAAACATGTTTTTTTTTTTTGAATGCTATTTTTATTCCTGGACTGTTAACAGACCCTGTGGCCTGGGAGAGTTTGATTCATCTCTCCAGTCTCCCAGGTTGGAATATATAGGTTTGTCTTTTGTCTACTTTGTCATGCATTTTTATGGTCTGGGGAGATATGGAGAGTGGGTCATTCCTTTCCATTCTCTAGTCTGGATTTTTATATGTCTCCTGTCAATTTGTACATTTTGATATGGAAACTAAAGTTGAAAGATGTGAAATAAAAATAATTAAATAATAGGTGTACCCTTTTAAAACTCAACTCAAATTAATACAAACGCAAATACATATCAGAGCAGTTGTTAAAGGAGGAAGTTGCTGTGTAAATTGACAGCTACTCAGAACTATGTCTAAATTTGGGGAGTTCTGGCTTTGCCACTCCAGGATCTGTTATAACCTTGAATAATTACCCCCTTCTGTTGAAACTAAATTGTGTTAATTTTGCCAATGCGCATTTACTCAAAACAATCATCGCACTGCTTTGGGGATAGCCTCGTGCCGGAAAAGATCAAGAAGCATCACATCCCGCATGCATGAATTGTGGACGCAGCTTTAATCAGCAGCAAATTAATCGTAATAAGAAGATCATTGAGGATCTAAAGGGAGACCGATTGGAAGGAGGCGAGCACAATCATGAGCCGTGACGTTGGCAGTATTACCCTAGATCTGGGTATATGATTTCACTGCTTAGAACATCGCACCCCAGGATTAGATGTACTCCTCAACTCCACTGGAAAAGCAGTGGAACCCGATCAGTTGTGATCAAGTCATTCATCCCACGATGACGAAAGCTAACATTGTGAGTACTTTCTGGATTTGCCTAACATATAAGCATAGTTGTATGATCAGAAACCTAGTGGAATGTGGTCAAACATTCAATGCTAAAATTTTTTAAAGGTATTTGAAGGTCATGTGGGGTCAAGTTCAAGGTCAAAATCATATCATGTGGTAGGAGATTAAACTTTTTTTTTTTTTTACTTTGTTTGGTGCATGTGGTCAACTTTTCAGTGCCAAATTTTGAAGGGTCTTTCCACTGGAAGAGCCTCAATGGTTCCCATCACAATCTTCACTGAGATCTTAAAATTCTGTGCTTCTTGTTCTTTAGCTAGCTACTTCACTGGGCGGGTGACCTTTGTGGTTCAGACCGCCTGTTGTCAGTTGAATCATATTGGTGGTGTTTAGTTTTTTCATGACAAGATAATTTCAGTCGACCATGAACCGTGTTTTCTGGATGAAATACCATATTTTGGCCTAGATCTTAAAAAAATCACCTTTTGCTGAATACACTTCATATTGCTTTTCAAACTGTCACACTGATATTATGGTTGGTGCCTATACTACTGGCCATTTATACATTTTCATAACCTCATAGCGCGAGTGTGTAGCCCATATTTTTTTTTACTCTTTCATCAAACAGTATTGGAAGAATTTTTATTTAAATGGTATATCTTGAAGCCATTTTTTTTCACAGCAGTCACCCCGGAGAAAACAAAATATGAATGCATCACCTAGGTTTTGTTCCTTTATGTCGAATACACAATTTTGAGTTAGCCCTGTATTTAATTTTAAATGTGTAAGAAAGAAACCCTTCAACACGTCTTAAATAATTGTAAAATTATGTTAGCTCAAGGGGCCCGCTAACTTGGGGCGGGGCGTCACAACTCTGTTCTTTGACGGGAATAATCCTTGACACCTTGCGTGAGGTCAGTGATGCTTCGTCGTGTGTTATATTGTGATCTTGTAGGTAGACAAAATTGCAGGGACAACCGCCCTCCTGATTCCTACCCACTCAGCAAAGCCCTGATCTTGTTCTTATTAATTCTGCTCTCAAATCCATCATTATTGTTGAGCTTACCATCCATTTGAACAAAACATTCAGAAAGCTCACACCACACATGGATAAATACCCGAGCCTCACTCAATTTGAAAGAACAGGGGGGTATTTTGATGCCAAACTTTTTTGGATTGAATTGGAGCCGAGGTCTTGATTATTCAAACCCTTTTATATATGATCGCCCCAGGGGTAAGTCTCTGAAAAGAAAATGAAAATGCATTTTTGAAGGACCTTAGCAAACGTGCTTTTAGGTCATAGCCGTGTTGTAACTCCAAGTATGACGAGAAGTGGGGTGTGTCAACTAAGTTTTATCCAAATTGAAATATTTATTAAATTATTCATGTTCATCTATACATTTTTAAAATGCTAATTTTAATTTCCTTTACCTGTTAACAGACCCTTGCCTGGGAGATTTGTATTTCATCTCTCCATCCCCTCCCAGGTTGAATATATTTGGTTATGTCTTTTGTCTACGTTGTCATGCATTTTTATATTGTGTCCTGGGGAGATATGGAGATTGGGTCATTCCTTCTCCATTCTCTAGCGGAATTTTTAATATGTCTCTTTTCACTTGTACAGTTTATATGAATAAAAGATTGAATGATGAAATAAAATAATAAATAATAGTGTACCCTTAAAACTTCAAACTCAAATTAATACAAACGCAATACTCTCAGAAGCAGTGTTACCGAGAGTTGTGTAAAGTTCAGCTATCAGACTCCTGTCTAAATTTGGGGATGTTCTGGCTGCCACTCCCGGATCTTTTCTAACTTGACTAATTACTCCCCTCTGTGACACTAACTTGGTTAATTTTGCAAATGCGCATACTCAAAACAATCATCGCACTGCTTTGTGGGATAGCCTCTTCCGGAAAGATCAAGAAGCATCACATCCGCATTGCATGAACTTGTGTACGCCTCTTTATCAGCAGCAATTTATAATCGTATAAGAATATCATTGAGGATCTAAGGACCGATTGGAAGGAATGGCCGAGCCACAACTGAGAGTACGTAAGTTGTCAGCGAAGTGTACAACTTGTTAGCCATCGAGTGCTTATTCTCACTAAATTCACAGTTTGGCTGTGTCCAACATCCGTAGATTTCAGTGATGGTATGCCCCAACTGGTTTCTACCTTGAGGGCGGCATACATCCCCAAAAGTTGTGACCCAATTTAAAAAGCCTTGAAAAAAGGTGCTTCGTCAATGTTGTAAGCTAAAAATTGTATTTCATATTTCGCCATGTCTCTATTATCAAAATCCACTGCAGATTACACCCACCCTGAAGCGCTTTTTTTTAATAGTGCAACACTTAAAACATACTGGAGCTAAAAGCTGCTCAATTTTTTCATTTCACCATAGCCAATATGCCATGGTCGTCACAATTTTTTTACACATCCAGTGGCCGAACATTTGCTCATAACTTGGCGTAGTTACAAAACCAAATTTTTCAAGGTTTGACCACTCATTTTTTTGTGTGAACCATTAATCTTTCAAATTTAAATTACTTTTCAACTAAAAAAATCCAACTTCAAATTAATTGTGATCATACCTATCATGAGCATGGTGAGTCCCTTTCACAATCGTGACACTGACAATAGCCATACGACACGAATACACTTGTCGTCGGCCATTGTCTGGCTGGAGTAAAATTTACAAGCTTTTAATAATATATACCATACATGACATACTGAATCATCAAAGAAGTGGTTGGGTGTGAATGCCAAAATTGCCGTTAAATACCGTCTAATAGATAATATGCATGTGCCTAGAGTTGTTTCAACAGCCGCTGCACCATCAAAAATGATCTGAATTCTGACAATGCCAAAATAATTAAACTGATTCAGTGACAGTGTGACTGTCTGTCCAGTGTCTGACTCTGAGAGTGTTGTCGTTGACATTGTGATGTGATGTGTTGTGCGATATTCAGTGGCGTACCGACTGGGGGGGGGGAGGTACATGGTAGTGTTAAAACAAAAAAATATAAATTTTTGCGTTTTTAGAATACAGAAAGTAGATTCATTAAAAAGAACCCTACTACAGAATTACTCAATTAGAATACAGTTTAAATGAAGTAAATCTGTTACCTGGTTCTTGCAAAATTGCAATTTCTAGCTTGAGATAAGCTGGCGAGTCCCAACGCAAGAAGATTCCAACCTGCAGTGACCTGCACATTGCATAAGCCTGTGTACAGAGATCGAAAATGCTAATTAATTAGCGCTAATGATCCCCGCTAATGACAGTACAAATTACCGCGCCCATTGTGACGTTAAGGAGATCCGGAACAAACTTCGGAACCGATCGGATCCCTTCGCCAGTGATGTCATCGACCTTGGCTGGGTCAATACGCCTGCGCGATGCGATTCTATTCGTGTGCTTAATTTCCAAAGTTCACTGAAGTTCAGTATAATAAGGCTCAGAGGTCGACCCGATGTCCAATGATTTTTCCACCTTGCCGATCTGAATCTTAAAATTTTTTACATGGTTAAGAAGGAAAACATTACCAATAATGCTAAGCCCGATGAAAATCTTGCGATATCCTGGAAATATTTAAATTTAAAAGTTTACCTGCGTGACCCGAGCTGCACCATCTCCAGTGGAACGCCGCCATTGTATGGCGAAGTGTAATTGCTTTTTGAGGTACATGTAAGTCACGCGGAACCATTAGGTATTGGAGTTTAGTCAACCCGTAATTTTACATCGATATGCATGCGACATCAGGGCGGCCGGGGGCGGGCCTGGCGCGCCAATTCAAACATTGAAACGGCATTCACTGAAGAGAGCGCTGCCACTTCAACTCTCTGGGGACTATACATGGATCAAATCCATGGGTTTCTAGTTTTCTACTGTCACTCATGGAAGATAGTACAGGGAACCTTTACGTCGTTTTTTGACATTGATGGTCGGCACGACGTAAAGGCCATAATGCATTGAAAAGCCGTAGCAATCAAGCACTGTATAAAGTGTATAGACTCATGGATATGTCGACGCAGTGCTGCGTCGGAAGTCAAATTACACTAAGAAAATAACCCTAATGGCCGCAGTATTTATCAGGCACCTACTTGTACTTGTTATTTATCTCCTGCAATTCTGTTTCTTCGATGAACATAAATATTTGCAGGAATTTCAGGGCTATAATTTTTCGGCGAGAAATCAATTCTCGTAAAGATTCTCGTAAAACTGATTTGCGTGAATCAATGTTGATTCTTGTAAACTTTAGAACTTAACACAGTAGTGAATTAGATGATTCCCTCAAAATTTGTTCTGGGGAATCAAGACTGATTTTCGCACACACAGCGCCAAATTTCTACCCCTGAATTTTGGAGATATTCTTGTCGGGATTCGTGCTACACGATTTGACTTATGTAATGTCATTATACTAGAAATGAGGGTGATTCGGAAATGTGAAATGCAAAAGATTGATATGACTCGTCTGACATACCCAAAATTTCAGTATGACTCCGTTGTACTACATGGTTTTGTGCATTGAAAATATGATACATCACATAAACAAGCAGCACTGCCAATCATGCCTATTGTTAAGGGTTGTTGATAAAGCTATAATCATAACTGTGAAATGGCATGGATTAGTGACCATCCCCTCTGTTATAAACATATTGTCCAGTAATTAGTCCTTTGAGACTTTGTATATTTTCAGAGCTACTCCTGTCAAAGGTAGTCCCCATATTTGCGTGGCTAGATATGTAACCAAACAATCTCTCGTGTACCCCTCGTAAGTGTGTGCGATATCGCGATCTGGCGATAATATGGCGATATTATTTTCATTATCGTGATGCTATATTTCGCCATGTCCGACGATATGCCTTACGATATTTCTGGTATATTTTTTGGCTATAAAATATCAAATTCATCTCCAAGATTTTTGTCCACTACACAGTAAATTAATCATATATTCGCATTTATTACCTGTGGTGTAATACTAATAGGTGAATCGTACGTCTTTTCATCTTTTATGGCCTGTTCCAACCATCTTCATTTGCGGAAGGACAATTGATCCATCCATTTATTCGTCCAAATGTACCTGCAATTATTAAGAAATACGATGTCAGACAGAGCATAAGAGCATTGTACCAATTATACATTACATTGTACATGTTCGTGTGACACGCTGACCCGAATTCAACCATATGGCCAGTCCAACCGTGCGCATAGCTAAGGCGCAGCCTACGTACCCAGGGCCGTCATAAGGTAATTCCATGAAAAAATGGTAACTCGACCACCTGGGTGAAAGAAAGGGAAGGTGGGAAGGGGTCGTAGATTTAGCTTGAAACTTAATTGTAAGGGAAAATATGACAGAAAATATTGTTATGACAGAACATTGTGTGTTCGATATAACTATCTTGCATAATACCATCTTTGTTCCTTTGCGTTATAAAATATTCACTAATTTGTCCACTAAACTCCACTATTACGTGCATATCGATTCGTTTGCCCTTTCGGGTGTAATTTTGCTGTTAAAATAATGACGTCAAGAAGATCAGCTACTTTTTGAATATTCACTAGTTCATTCATAAATTTCATAATGACTATTCGGCGCGTGCGTACTATCCTTATAACATGAGTTATTATTATGGTACCGACGAGGCCGGGCCGGGAAACATCTATGGATTGTTACTTTCCACTTTGCAATGGATTAATTTTAATCGAATCCTTCACTATTCAAAAATAACACCCCGAGTAAGTGATTAAATGTCTCATTAACCCATTCCAATATTGTTACGTTTGTGGATGGCTATGATTGATACAATACAGCGTTTACATCGCTTCTTTCTCGGTGCTATCGTTGGGAATCCCCGGGAAATCCCCAAACAGCTGTCGGGAAACCTGGTATGAGCAACGGCAAAGTAGAAAAACGTGATACCCAAATATAATTTGCGCGTGCGCAATTTTATCTTCCATGCATGCGCCCGCTCAATTGAAAGTGTGAGGGAGAATACGTGAGCCATGAACGAGCTGCTTTGCGGTCACACGATTAGTGTCATTGATGTTGTGGTTTTTTTTTAACAAAGTAAAACAACACTAAATTGACCGACATGCCTTGGACAGACATGGAGACAGATACATGACATACATATGGAACGTACAATGTGGTCAAATGAAATAGGGCAAGAACGTTTTGTCTCATTATCATCATCATTGTTTTTTATTCACCATCATTTCCTGACACTGGTTAATCTTCTGTGATCACATTTACAACACACATTTCGACTTGAAACATTCTTCATGACTTCAAACATAAAAACGGTACACCACCAAATCGCATCCTTATGCCGTCTTTTTTCCAAAACATTTCAAATTTGTTAAATATGGTGATTGGCATTTTCTCTACCGTCAAGTCTTGGAATATAAATAAAGTTGAGCTCTGACCATCGGCCTATTTTTGAGGCCCGAGATCGTTTAAACATTGTCCCCCCAACTGACGTAATGATCACGACCTGTCACCTTTGACATTTATTGATTATATGCTCAGATTTCGTCAAAAACTTCGATGTATTTTGGAAAATATGGAACCGTTGGCTCATTCTACTGATATTTGACAGCAATTTGATAGGTAAGTAAAGAAGGGTTTAGACGGGGGGTTTTAGAGTCAATGTTGAATTGGGGTTATATTGCCTATTATGTCGAAAATTGGAATTTATTAAGCCATATCATATCGTAATAATCGCGATCTTGCGATGTTTTTAGCCGCGATGTACGATATCAAAAAGGCCCGCGATGCCCATGCTTAGCCCCTCGGGTCTTCACTTTGAGTGTGGGCAGTATATCCAACACTGCACAGAACCAACGCCACGAGTACAGGTGACAATGGGTGACAGGAGCAACAAAAAATTAAGAAATTTCTACAAGAATATGCTCCACTTACGGATATCACAGGGATTATAACTGCTTGTTAACAAATTTCTACTCGTTTATTAACTGCCAAAGAAGAAACCGGCGAAATTTTAAATCCCAGTATCAGCTATTCACATCGGTTCACATGTATGTTTACAAAAACGGTGGCGATAACACTGGCTTTCACAGCTGTAGCGACCTTTCGTATGATTCGGGACTGACATCGAAATGTCCGAACATTCATCACATGAGTTGTACTCTTTCCCAATCCCAACCCGCAATACATGTGTGTGCGTGGTGGTAACACAATAAGCGTGCGTGCCGGTACGTGTAAGAGAGACTCGTTTCTGGTAGGGTTGCAAAATCCCCGGGAATTTTCCAAGCGCAATTTCCATGGAAATTTTGGGAATAACGGGAATTATTTGGAATTTAGGAAATTTTCGGGAATTTCCAAAGCACTTCTTCAAAATAAGTCAGGTTAGGATATTACTCTGTACATCTAATATCTTCAGAAGAACATGTCAGCAAACCAAGCATGGTTTAAACAACTGAGCAATGAATAACCCCCAACTCTTTACCAAACATACATGTATGGGTCAGTTTAATTTCTATTCGATTCACTCACTGTTCTGTATTCGTAAACCACCCACTGATTTTACCTTAGATTTAGTGAAAACTTATTTTTCAAATCAACTTCCCTTAAATTGTTTTGACTGCTTTCTGTAACAGGCATGGACATTTTCAAAGAATTCACCAATCAGCTGATTTTCGGTTTTTGGAGATCCAAATTCCCAATTTTTTTATTTGTAGCCCAATTTTGTGTTAATTTTACAACTGCATTGATCAATCCAAAATGCCCCAAGTCCAGGCTTAGCAAAGGGTGCACTCTAGAAAAAAATGGTATTTAAAAAAAATGACTAGATATATCTTGTCGGAGGGATGCTTAATAGAAAACTATTCAAATTGCCCATGTTCAAAAATGTATTTAAACTTATTTTTAATAGTCCACCAATTTTTGTGGTATGAACTTGGGAATGTAACATTTGACCTTCAATGATTGTGGCTATAGTGTCTATTTGGAAAGTGCCCCCTTGGACTAGATCTGGATACCTTGTGTAAAACTAATAAAGCCTTTTATTAATTGTCTGTTTAAACCCTAAGTCATATTCTTAAATGTAACAAGATATTTCACATAACAGGTGTCCGTAAAATAGAAAATTCTGATTTTGCACTAATTAAAGCTTTCTATCAAATATCCCCATGTAAAGGATTAAGTTGGAGGAATCTTAAGTGACAAATTGTGGAATTTCTAAGTTACTATCGGGGCAATACTAAATTCAGCCTATGTTTTTAATACTGAATTAGCAAATCACATTGATAGCTTTGTGTATGAGAAAATCTATGGAGTTCTTATCCAACTGTTGGTAACCCACACTTTAGAAAGGGTGGTTTTTAAAATTCTAAAAAGTGGGTAAAAGGTGTGATACTGGATTTTTGTTGCTATAAAGGGTGGTTTTGTAAAAAGGGTGGGTCGAAATAAAAAGGGTGGGTTCTAATATAAATTTGCAAATGAACTAGCTGGTAGTAATCATTTGAAAATAAGAGTGTCATAACATCCAACAAGGTTGGTTCCCATACAATACATTGACACCAACAAGTGGAAATTATCTACTCTGTAAGGTTATCCACACATAATTGGTAAAAGACACTGTGTGACAGCTGTAGAATTTCCAATAAATTATAAACAGTGTGTTTTATTTTTTCAATAACAATGGTGTTTCTCATAAACGAGGGTGGTTACAAACACCACTGCCAACTAATTGTTTCTATGTGAAATCACTACCTCTATGAGTGATGTTACACAAGGTATGAGGCCCCAAAATCTCTTGTTTGCCCCTTTAATGACACAAAACAGTACATATTAGGGAGAAAATGCCTAATTTAAAAAAATCCTGGGGATGAACATTTTTAAAATGTTTAAAACTTAATGCCAAAATTGAAAATTCCCAATATTCCCGGGCCCCTTCAAATTCCGTAAATTTTTCCGGGAAAAAGTTTCCAAATGCCAGGAAACTTTCCCGTTCCACCCCTTTGCAACCTAGTTTTCTGGGTCTTCGTTCGGACGTCATATCCCAACAACATTAGCACAGCTAAGCTTGATCACATCGGACAAACCTACACCTGAAGGATGCAGCACGTTTTCCTAGAGTTTTTAACGCTATTTTTTCGATATGCAATGGATTCAAAAATAAATATAGTGAGACATAATGATGGCTGAAAAGTCTACTACTACCTGTGGAAGCAGTATTGAAACGGTAAGTTCCTCTTACATGGGACTCTTGCATTACCCAAAATTGATGTCATTGTTTCAGCGAGGCTGGAATAGCTTTCGGAAGTACCATACTTTCGCCCACTATCAGTGGCAAGCGCTCTCTGCGTCAATGCCGTTTCAAATGTTTGAAATTGGCGCCCCTGCCGCACCTGATGTAGCATGCTATATGGATTAAAATTACAGGTACTGAGTTAGAAACATCATAAGTCCCGGGATGCAGCAATGACATCATCAATGGGGACAATCTCTGGCCAGGTCATGCGACACAGCCGCGTAGCGTGATATCCCCGGTCATTTTCGAGACCAATCAGGTTTCTGACTTTTCTCTTTCCCTCTTAAAGCGTGTTTCCATGAAAGCTCCTTCATTTTACCGGGAAATCTCTACCGGGAAGAAGAGAGAAAATGTGATAACGGTCAGTTTCTATTGGGCCTTTTACTACCGGTAAATGCTACCTGGCTGCTCTCTATCAACTCCACATAAAACTTTGGCGGCAAAAGGCGTACACTGAGGTCAAATGAAATGCAACTCATTGTGGGTTGACTTTTTTCAAAAAAATATGGCGGATTTGCGATAGTATGATTGATGTCAATTTTGACATTTTACAGTCAAATTCAGAGGCAAATGATGGTTAGATGGGTTAACTGTTCGTGAACGTCAGAGAGGGTTCGAAGGTACATGTAGTTGTACAATCGCGAGAAGCGATGTACGTAAGATCAAGGATTCAACCGCCGAATCCATGGGCCGAATCCATATCCCTCATCCTCTAGTCTACCGTCCACACGTGGCCTATCGTCGATCGTATCACGCAGTATTATCGATTTCCGTTTCCTAGCCTGCATGCGCACTGTCGGGGAACGGAGTGTGTTTCTATTTGGCGTTACCGTAAGTGACATACCGCTATTTTTTTTCCTTTTTCCTCCTCGAGAAGGAAAATTTTGCCGGGTTGATTTACCGGTAAATAGTGAGTGAGGTCAGTTCTATTGAGCACATTTAATCCGTTATCCGTCTCTTTTTTTCCGTAAATGTGTCCCATAGAAACACACTTTATTATAAGTTTCACGCGCCCCCGGGAGATGCTAGAAACACATGGGGCGTAATAGTACGGTTAAGAGCTAATTTTTCTTTCGATGATGCTTTTACGTCAATTTAAAATTATACACTACATGTGCAACAAATGAATTTAATCCCTTTGTTCATCACCAAATGTACGTTTTTTCTTCACTCTATCTGACCCCTACCCCCATGTGATAACCAGATTTTTCGGGCTTAGCTGAAAACGTAAAATTGCATACCTGTTGAAAATCCTTTTGGATCGTTTTTACAAGTGCGAGTCAGCGCGAAAATACAGGTCTAACAGTATTGTAGAGTAATGTCAATTCAAGATAGTTAGTGAGTCACCAGCCAGGTATTTCAGAACATTTTGGAGTGTTTTGTGTAAGTTTATAAATTGGGAGTTCACCTTATTGGATGTTGAAACATCACTGATCTGGGCGTACATTTGAGTTCATTAGAGTTAACGACAGAAGTGAATGTACAAAGCAACCCGAAGTCATGCTCAGCAGGACTACAACTCTTGGTTTTTAATTTGACTTTTTCCCCAGAAATGAGTCATTGAGTTTGTATAGTGATCATTTCGATCGTGGTTCAGAGTCCAGTTAGCGTGAGCCAGTTGACCTGGATACGATTGAATTTGACGTCACACGGCATCGGCGTATTCCCACGATTTTTCGCTGTGGGAAAACGGCCCACCGACAACAAAGCACAATTGCGCCTATTTGCCGGTGGGACGTGTTGTCGGGAGCGACCTGTGACATGTTAGGGTTAACATCGACATCACATCCTTCAAGTCGGCATGTTATGTCAACTCAGCTAGTACATTAAGCAACCAATAAGAATAAAAACCATATGCACACCTACTTGTATCCTTCTCATTTGGCTTAAATCAGGAAGTACCGTACTGACCCGAGTATAGTCCCATGCTCGATTATAATCCCACCCCCAGTTTTGAAAGAATCTGCAGAATTATAGAAAATCCTGTTATAATCCCACCTTAAGTTCTTTGCTGAAAATCAATATTTTTTAAAATCATTACTGTTTTGAAAGTTTCTTGTTGTGTTTTTCTTTACAAACTTAAAGCAATACTAGCACATTTTTTGAAGGGCGACCTCAATTTTCAAAGTTGTTGCGATTTCTGCATAGTTGTGTTGGTAATTGGCCAGTAAACTATACCTGCTAACTGTATAGCTCAAAATTGCGTATTTGCTACAAAAGAAGGAATTTTGTAATTGATATCGGGGATCCCCGATAATAATTCAACGGGCTCTGGAAACGCCAAATTTGCTATCCCAATGAAGTGCTGGCATATCTACGTGTCGTACTCATCGATCAGCTGTTCTGCTGGGTCACATGGATCAAATATAGTGGTTATTTTAGTGAGATGGCTCAATTTCACACAGGAAGGATATAAATTTGGGGTTTCCAGTAGATATTGAATTATTATTGGGGATCCCCGATATTAATTACAAAATTCCTTCTTTGAGGCAACTACACATGTTTCAGCTTTTATCGTTCACAGGTATGCAGCAATTTTACTCACTCCATATCGAGAGTGAAATACTCTTGAACCTTGCATTTCACTCTTGGAAAAAATAATCTAAGAGCGAAGTCACTCTTCAATTTTCTGTTCTCAGCGACATTAAGTTCAGGTTTTACTCTTCAGAATTGATATTTCACTCTTGAGAATTTTGCCCCAAGAGTGAAATACTCTTCAGAAAAATGTGAGTGAAATTACTGGTATGGCTTACTAGTCAATTCCCAACACAACTGTGCACAAATCTCAAAAATTTTGAAAATTGGGGGCGCCCTTCAAAAATGTGCTGATATTGCTTTAATCAGGTCAACGATTCAGTTCATTTACAGGTCTTCGTTGATCACACACCTCATTTGACACTTGAAAATGTCTGGAATAAGTAAAGCTCTAAAATTCTGACATTTTGATGTTTGTGCGTTTTATGTTAGGATGGAGATCCCATTATAATCCCACCCCCTAAATTCAAGCTAATTTCAGGTTAAAAACAGGTGGGACTATTATACTAGTGTCCATACAGATTTTCCAGATCCAGAATATTACATTGCATGATATCTTCTATCCCATATCCGTAAACGGTGTCATTTGCTCGCATTTTTCTGTGCACCGATAAATCATTTTCCGCGCCAAATCCTTGCGTTACAAAATGTTGTTTTACGCACCTACTATGTTTGGAATCAAATCTGAGACGCGTCGTTCAAATGTTGTGCGTTGACTGCGTATGCACAACTGCACTTGACCTAGTAACAAGCGTCCTTGTAACATAAATGTTAGCGCGATTGGCCAATACAGCAGAGGTCAATTGTATTTTTGTTGCGTGTACGCTCGGCGCAAATACTCGCTGCGATCGGTGCAGGGCGACGCGTCTCAGATTTGATCCCAGACATAATAGAGGGCCTGATCCACATTCAAATTACAGAAGTGTAAATAAATAAATCGATCCATCCTTTTGATAAATAAACAAAAACAAAACCAACGCCTAACCTATAATTCCTTACCCAATAAACTTCAAAATGATGCGTAACACAAAATGCAAAAAGGGCGGGTAAAAATACCCGAATATGCCTGGCAAGCGTTGTCATCATAAATGCATAGCCTCCCAATGACCTAAACACAGCTAATAGACCTTGTCAAAACAAAGTTACTGCATTACGGCCCCTGATACACTCCTAGTGGGTTCAATCACATGCAACTCTTGGACTCAGCAACTTGTGCTATTCGCGTTTGCTCATTACAAGCTCGCCTAATTTAGTGGTTTTGCAACAAAAACAAGCACTGTCACCCCAGTTATTAAGGTGTTGGCATAATGATTTAAATGGGCCCGAAGAATTTTCTTTAAAATTGATATATAGTCACATTTGATATTTGTGCTGATAACAAATCCAAAATAAATTTATGGTTACCGTAATTCGTTTTTGAGAGACTTTCTAAAGCCAATTTTTGTTATTTACCACACCATTCCCGATGGGAAAATGTGTTGCAACAACCGATACTCAAGTGCCCCACCAAGATACAAATTTGGGGCTGATCATTTTTTCTGATTTTCACTTGTTTTAGGTCATAAGATTTCGTACTTGAAAATACGAAATAAAAAAATGGTGTCACCATTATTTGTTTTCCTGAAAAATCGTCGAAAAGGCCATTTTAAGTGAAATTTCCAGGTCCTTCCCGTTGAGACGCTGCTGCGTCTTGCGTATTTTACGCCTGTATGTCACGCCGCAAAACAAAAAATGTGTGCTGGAAAGTTGATATGCCATACTTAAAGGCTTGTTCCCAAGATCGCTTTTGGATTTAACTCGAGTAGTATTAATGTTGATATCAGAAAATTGAAAGGCCTTTTTTCTCTTGTTCCCTCCCTGACATTTTAAGCTTCAAATCATTTTTTTTCTTTCTCAAGATACAAGATAAAGAAACTACCTGTTTTAGTTTTAAAACCACCAATCAAAGTAGTGATATGGCGTTGCACTATGCAAACGCGTTAGCATCAAAACCGCAAGTTTGTTTCCCCGGTACTTACCCTAACGCGGGCCGAGAGGAAACGAAATGCAACGAAAACGTGGTTACCCGGTCGAAAATGCTTTTCGGTGGCATCTGGTGGGCCGTCAACACGATTTTGGTCGGCGCAAATACTCTCATGGGCTCTCATTGCATCTGGGCCGTCTTACCGAAAATGACGCGATGTTTTCGTTGCACCTGGGCAGTCTTCCCGGAAAATGACGCGCTGTTTTTCGTGCTACCTGGGCGTCGTCCAGGAAAATGACGATGTTTTCGTGCATCTGCGGCCGTTAATTGACTGGAAATGAGGCGATGGCTTTTGCTGCATCTGGGACGGTCTGCCCGCAGAAGGCGCAATGCTTTCATCAGGCGGGTGAACTGACACAAAAGCACATAGGACAATTTCGATGTCGCTGGTGATAGCGCCACCATTTTCGAAAGCTATTTGGGTTAATTATGCATAAACGATTCTGACGTAAAAACGGAGCATGACGTAGCATAATAGCCGCCACGCACGACTATGATTTAGCGTAATGCGCAATAACGACTGGCGAACTATTAAGCTACAAATTCATGCAGATAAGGTGCATCCATATTTTATTTATTTATTTATTAGTACCCGTTTTTATTGCATTCGGACGCGATGTTTTTCGTGCATCTGGGCCGTCGTCGGTAAATGGCGCGATGTTTTTAGTTGCACCTGGGCCGTCTATCCGGTAAAGTGGCGCGATGGTTTTCGTTGCATTGGACGTTCCCGGGAAAATGGCGGATGGGTTTCGTTGCATTCTTGGCCGTTATGGATTTTACGCTACTAATTCCTGTGCCGGAAAAAACGGCCGAGATGCAATGACATGCAAGCTTTGGCTATGTTGCATCGGGCCGTGTGTAAAAGAAACAACTAGATTGCTTCCTTGCATTTGGGCCGTCGGCCGGAACAGACCCGGTCCTGGTAGGGTAATGGTCAAGTGACAAGTGTCAGGCTCTCATATCAAGTATGGAACACGATAGACAAAATCGGAAACAAGCACCCTTTAATCAGGAGCGGTTCTTAGGACAAGTGCTAGCAACATCAGAGTTTCTACGCGATTTTTTACGAACGTTTTACAAATTCGCGTAAACGAAGAGGGGGAAAATCGGCATGAATGTTTGCACGCTTGCTGTCATCTCCGAGTTTATTAAAGTCGGCTTGCGCATCCATTGTAGTGGCCGTGGTGTTTCAAACCCACCTTATATTTTAAACCACCCGTTATTAGAAAAACACCCTTTTATACCGTGAAGTCATACACCCATCCTAAGCCTTTTGCTTTTGCAAGGAAACGGGGAACAGCGTCAGATCGTACTACATCTGATTATGAATGAAACAAGCATTTACATGAAAGCCTTGGCCCAAGTTCACAAACACGTTGGAGACTGCCGTGGGGTTTGAACCCACAACCTTTGATGATGAGATGTGCGTTCAATCATGGAAGAACAGAAGCTAACCATATGCAACAACTTCCAACAACTGATTAATCTGTTTATCCATTCACCACACAAAAGGAACGGATTAAAAAGCGCCCTTTGGTCACATCCCTATGCCGCATCGATGATCGGCGAGCAATCTGGATGTAGAATTTTTGAAAACTCTATGTCCGAACACGTAAAAGCGTAAAAGTATTGGGCATATTACACAAATTTGGCGGTCTCCGTGTGTATTTGTGTTGTTTTGTTATTATAAGAAGTAATGGTAAATCGTTATGATATCAATTGTCTTTTAAGGTGAGTGAGAGCTATAGCTCCCCTACAGCTTCCCTTCAGCACATGTAGGCGAGCGATTTAAAGCTCCCTTGGGAATCTGATCACCATGGTTAGCACTGGTATATGCCAGTGAAAAGCCCCTTAAAGCTCCCCTGATATGACATGGGTGAGTTTTTTGCAGAGCACACCTATTAAAAGTCAGTCCGGTAAGAATGCCCAGTGTGAACAATTAAGGATGAAGTTTGATAAATTGGAAACGGGGGGGGGGGGGGGGGGGGGGGGTGGTGTGTTGGGCTCCCATGCTCATTCCAGGGGCTCTGAAAGTGACCTCTTAAGGGACCAATTTTCGTACCCAGCCCCTAATTGAACCAGCTTTGGTGAAATTATACTAGTTTTCAGTGAAAAAATATACACCTTAACGGTACAGCAGTAATATGACATCCTTACTGTGCTTTTTGTGGGCCGCCAGCTATAGCTGGAAGGACCACTTAGCAATCTGTTGTGCGTGTGTACATTGTGTGTGTGTGTCACTAATTTTTTTTTAAAATTGACCAATTAAAAAGTTGAAGTTCAATTGGAACCGAACTTCTGTCATAGGTGCACCATGTGATCCCTCATATGTTGAGGTCAAAGGTCATGTTGAAAGGTCAAAGGTGTTGTTGAAGGTGTTGATGTGAGGTCAAGTTGAAAAGTGGGCTAAAATGTAAAATTGACCTACATTGAAAAGTTCAGACTTGAGTCATAGGTGCAATATGGGATCCCGCTGAGGTCAAAGGTCATGTGCCGAGGTCAAAGGTCATGTGAGGACAAGTTGAAAAATAGGCTAAAAATGTAAAATTGACCTCAATTGAAAACTTGAAGTTCAATTGGAACCAAACTTGTGTCATAGTGCACCATGGGATCCCTCATGTTGATTAGGTCAAAGGTCATGGAGCAGCCCACAGCTTATATTCTTTGAATATAGTGAGCGTGAAAGCCGAGAACTGCAAAATTCTTGTTTAAATATATTTTCCACTAGTATTATCCCACTTATAATGTATTATATACATCTTTACTTATAGATGCAAAATATTTTTGATTAATATTGTAACAATTAATATTTCACTGTAATGCATTATTTACATAATTATTTATCATATTGTTTTTGCAGTAGGCCTATTCTATGATGAACAAATAAAAATTGATTGAAGATTCACTGTTGGTAACCCACGATTTAGAAAGGGTGGGTTTCAAAAATTCTAAAAAGTGGTAAAAGGGTGGGATACTGGATTAAGGGTGGTTTTGTAAAAAGGGTGGGTCAGAAATAAGAAGGGTGGGTTCTGATAATAAAATGCAAATTACTATCTGTGCAATGCATCCCAATTTGAAAATAAAGAGTGTCATAACATCCAACAAGTTAGGTTCCCCTTAAATACAAATGCATTTTTGTGGGCAAAGTGGATTTTAATTGACAAACAAAAAATTGGAATTTATCTTACTCTGCAAGTTATCTACACATAAGTGGTAAAAAGAAACAATGGTGTGACAGCTGTAGAATTTCCAATGAATTATGAAAAAGGGTGGGTTATTACTTTTCAATATAAAGAGTGTTTTCATAAAAAGGGTGGGTTAAAAATAAAAAGGGTGGGTTACAAACACCACTGCCAACTATGATGGGTTCCGCGACCGAGAAATCCAACCGGGTTGTTGACTCGGTTTCCCCATGAAGCCGCCATAGTGATTTTTGGAGTATTTCTACACTTTGCAGCATTCATCTCGGGCTATTTTTTCGGATGACCTGGAATCAAACACAATGAAGAAATTCATCAAAACAACCAGCGAACCTGCAAGATTTCTCAACTAAGAAATTCTGATTATGATTATCGCTCAGACGGGCCACTTGAAGAGAATTTGAATAACAATTGCAATTATGGGGGGGCGGCAGATAGATCGGTCAAAATCAGTGGGTCATTGCCTTCCTCCTTAATCTCTTTCTCATACTCCCTCTCCTAACTCTCCCCCCCCAACTCTCGAATGGACCTCTCTCACACACCACACACACACACGAGAGCCTGGTTTTGCTAACAATAGCTCTTAATGGGAATGGGGCGCTGCCCCTTCTTCATCTCGACCCCCCACGCACTTCCATTAAACCGAGATTTTTATTCCATGAGGAGCCTTGTATTTTCTCATCTCATCGCAAAAATATCTTCTTGTCCATTTTGATCTTACCGGCCAAACAAATCTTATGTACAGTACTCTAGAGATGGGGCTTATTTAATACACAGCAATTAACTGCTCAATTAAATGGGTAAATCAGATTCAACATTAAATTGTTTGGAATTAAAACAGTTTGGTGATGGCTCTCCCTATGAATCAAAGAAAATACTTGTTGTGCAAACAGGTGGGGCACTTTAAGTTGAACAAATTAATTTGGTCATACGTACCATCGTTTTAAGGGATATTGTGTGCAAGATTTCTGGCCATGGTCATCTATCTCCACAAGTTCATGTTCTGCCCAGACTGTGTCAATGTTTGATGCACTTCCATCACCAAAGAATTGGGGACCTTCATTACCACTGTGATACAGATATCTGTAGGTCAAAGGTCATTGTGAAACTATTGTTTCACCTTGAACCGCTTGTTTTGTTTTCAATGTATAAAATCTCAGCTGGTATGTCGCGCCCTGGGGTTAAATTTGCAAGTTGTTAAATTGCAGTCTTTTTTTTCCTAGTGTGTACCTATCTCAGCCCAACATATTATGAAGAAAGAGAGAGTATGAGAGAGCACCATGAAGAGAAATAGAGCAGGAGTAATCTTAAATGCATAAGCGTACCATATTCGGCCTATTTAGCGCCCCGGGCCGCTTAAGTCATGGCCCATTTAGGGGGCGCTTATGAAAAACGTGAAAGAGTCAAATGTGGGATTTACACCTCAACACTACTCGCCATAATCAAGTTAAAAAAAGCAGGTTTATTTGAAAGCTAAGAATCACATGTAGTCCCTAATGCTTTTTATTTTGGGGGGGCAAGTTTAGTTGTTGATTTTGACCAAATATAGTTACAGTACGAGTGCATTCAAAAAGGGGCAAGCTACAGATATTTTTGGCTTGTGACATTCGGTATGGTGGCATTACTAGGGGGAGGGGCACTATTGGGTCTATTACGGTACCTGTTTTGTTCTTTCTAAAAACACTTTGTAATTAGACTAAATAAAGCTTGAAAATGTTGAAGAATCTGTTTGGATATCACTTCGTAATTCTGGGGTCCTGGGCAATTTTTTTTTTCAAGAATAAATCTTTTAAAACTTGCAGGTTTTAACGTTGGCTATTATTGGCACAGTGTAGGTGTGACATCTAACATAGGGTTCTCAAAAAATCTATCACAACAAGTCATTTGTATGCTTTTCTTATTACATGCATCAAAAATCACTTCTACTAAATTTAATAGAGTTAAATTGCTTGGCCACCACAACAGCATTGTGTACTTGAACTCACAGTAGGGGGACCCCCTGATAGATGTAAATATGGAATGGCACTCAGCTGATCTAATCTGCTTTTCTTTAATATGGGTTAGAAACAAGTTAACCTCAACTTTCCTTTTGGTCCCAAAATATACTGTAGTAGACAACAATCCAGAGGGTGTTTTTTGAGTCAATCCCACATGCTACCAGTTTTTTTGGAAATTTCACACCTCAATAAGGTAATGAGATCTCACATAAAATGCTATTCCTCTAAACACAACACAAAAAACCCCAATGTCAAGCTCATTTTAAGCCCACAAAGCAGTAAGTCGTTAGGAGTTTTTGCATGATTATGTCAAATGTCTTGTGGTTTGTTGTCCTCGCCTGAACTTTTGACTTAGTAATCACTTTTTCTGTCTGTCTGTCCCTCCGTCCGTCCGTCGTCCTGTCGGTCTGTCTGTTCTGTCTGTCCCTGTTCTTTGCTGTGCTGTCATGCTGTCCTTGGTGCATGACGTCCGTGTGTCACGGCTTGGTGTAGATTTATCTGGAGTTCCCGTAAGTCCCTCATATGATGATTTAACTTGGTGGTGGAAAGAGCGTTTCCACGATTTTCTCGACTTGATTAGAATTTGGGTGTAAAATAATCTAATTAAGTCATCTAATTTGCATAATGAACGAACATTTTCCCGCCAGGCTATTTGTGTACAAGTTTTCTGGAGTTCCGTAAGGCGTATGATGATGTTACTTGGTGGGAAGGGGGAGCCGGGCTGGAGAGTTTCTCGAACTGATTAGATTTCGGGCGTATTGCGGGCAATTAAGTATGCAAATGAGCTAATTAATATGCAAAAAACAAGCCGTAAATTGCCTTATAATTTGAAACGTAACATTGGATACGGAAATGTTCCTTCACTGCATGAAAGCTTATCAATGGTGCGCATCTTTTTTTCCAATTTGAGCGTGTGTGTGATAGCATACTGGCGGCTTAGGTTTCAAATGAGCTAATCAATTGCCGTAATTATTGTATCTCTGAAACCGTACATCGGATAGGCAAAATTCCTTCCTCCTTCGCTGCCATTAAAGAATACTATGCCGCCCCCCCATGGCCATGCTTCTTTTGGGTGATTCATAATTGGGTCAAAGTGCAATTGGGCCATTAAAAAGGGGCATTTGGTGTTTGATACAATATTGATCTAATTAAATATGCATAATTGCTGTATCCACTGAAATGGTACCATTGGATATGCAAAATTCGCTGTTGTACTGAGAACTTCTATGCCGTACAGACACATCTTTTGTCATGAATCACATGGCGGTTCAAAGTAAGTGGCAAGTGGATCAATGTAAGGGGCAGTTGTTTGATGGCAATGATCTACTTAACATATGCGTAGTTGATGTAATCGCTTAAATGGTACAATTGGATATGCAAACTTCCCTTCCTTCGCTACAAAGTGAGACTACTATATTGGTTAACATCTTTTGTGCGAATAATAATTGTGGTCAACATGCATGTGGGCCACTTAAAGGGGCATTGTTTGATTTTTTCAAATGCAAAACAATGCTAAATGTCTTTGGTCCATTTCACCAACTTTCTCAGGTCTTGTCAATGGTCAGAGTGGTGTGTAAATAGCTAATACTACCGCTTGCAAAAGAATTTGATTCAGGGAGTTTTGTTTACCGTTACAATAAATGAGGTGCAGCTGGTGTTTATTTGGCAGTATAGATGGGCGGGTGGTGGTGTTGTGGTGTACAAAACATAGGGTGTACACAAATCAAGAGACCACCAATCAAACAAAGAAAGGGGGTACACACAAAAGTATGTAACAAGTACAATCCCTCTCCTGCTAGAAATCTCAGTGGCCCATGGGGTCTTCATTGTAAATTTGTGTGTTTTTCTACTTCTGGTTCAGTCTTAATTGTTTTGCCAGCCTGTTTACATACTTGGAAAATGTTAATGACGCCCAAATTGGTGCATTGTCAACATGCATTCACAACACACTCGTCTCTTCTGGACCCCGTTATGCCGACTCAAATCTTATTAAAAATGTGTGTCACATTTTTGGGGGGGTGTGGGGGGGGGCGGAGGGCTGGTACTGGGTTTTTCAAAAATAAGTGGTTTGCCAATTGACTAAATTTTCATTTTTACCTAAAATTTATTAGTGAATTTTTTAAAGGGATTTTTTGCATTGACTTTCATTGATTAAGTAATATCTACAATGGAAAATGGTTGGTGGGCCTGGGGGTGTGGTGCAAATGAAAGAGCAGGAAATAAAAATACTATATACTGCAAACCCGGGGGTTCGTACTCCTAACCATCGCTCTTGGTTTATGATTATGGTTTGGGGACTTTCAAGATTAATATCTTTTAATATCTCCCCAAACGGGAAGAATTGTTTGTGAACCGTCGTAATGTTGGTAGATCAAATGAAAGAGTGCGAAGTATAGATACATAGAATGCAAACCCGGGGGTGCGTAACTCCTAAACACTCTCTTACTTGTGCTCATGGTGGGGGGACTTTTTCAAGAGAATATCGTCGCACGATGGAAAAATGGTTGACCCCTGGGTGTTTCCAAATGAAAGAGTGAGAGGTTATCAGAAAATAACTATCAAACATGCAAACCTCGGGGGTGCTTGTACCCTAAACATCTCGTTGCTTGTTGAGGACTTCTCTTGATTAATATCTCCACCTGGAAAATGTTGTGGACCCCTGGGTGGTGTCAAATGAAAAGAGCGGAAATAAAGAATACTGTAAATGCAAAACAGGGTGCTTACTGGACTCCTAAACTCTGACTATCTCGTGGGGGTGGGGGGGGGGGGGGGGGGGGGTATTTCAAACTTGTCAAGATGAATACTTGCCACGATGGGAAATGTTGTGACCCCTCGGGTTGTTGTCCAAATAAATAGTGGTTGGAAGTTAAAACTCTAGTGTAAGGAAAATTTGGAGTTGTATCTGGTTGAGTACAAACTGGTTTTTTGGGACACCCCTGGACTCGCACAGTTTCACTCTGGTTGTTGCTGCTTTTTTGTCTTACAATTCAGCGCGAAAGCAGCCTAGACTTGTGGGTTCGAGAACCGCCTTGTAAAAGTTTTGGAACACTTTGTCAATCACGAAGTACTGGAACATTTTTTAGTACAGTACGGTAAGAGGCACATTGCTATATGCATCATGGATTGATTCAAAACCACCCTCTAGTACTCATCCAAGCCCAGTGATTTCCTGTACTAAAACATTGCACTTGTGGCATGTTAAACATATCTATATTAGCCATGTTATTTAATCAATTTCAAAATGGTGCAAAAAGCAATGATTCCCATTAGCATGTGTTTCTTAAAAGCTGTGTGTGATCCCCCCCGTTGGCCAACACAAGTTTGTTCTTTTTTTTTTAGTTAATAGAAATTGGATGTGTGTAGAGATGGACTACATTTGTGAAGTGATCTTTCACTGGGATCTTCGCCTCCGAGCAATTTATATATGCATCCTGAGGTCAACATTCATACATGTAAACACACAGTCCTGGCTTGAATTAATGACAAATGAGAAAAACCAGTGACATACATATAGTGTCAGGAGTTTACCATTAATGAAAAAACGTTATCTATCCCCGAAGAAAAACATGACAAGGAATAATTTGTATTGTGTGACCACAAAGTGCTTGTGGCAGTGTTGGGTTTCATATAGAGAATTTGGTGGTTTCCTTGTTTTCCCTCCAAAACCTAGACATAGAACTGTAATATGAGGGTGACGTCAAGAAATTCTTCCTACCCTGACCAGAAAGGTCCATGTTCAGAGCATATTTTGGGTCAATCCCATAATGCACCAGTTTTGGGATATTTCACTTCAATAAGGTCATGTGATCGCACAAAAATTCTATTCTTAACACAACATTTGACTTTTACACTCATTTTAGCCCACAAAGTGTAAGTACTTTGCATGCATTCTGGAATTTATTCAAAACACCCTCTGGTACATCATGTTCAAGCAATTTCATTGAAGAAAGTGATAGCATTATGTAATTTGCACATGTGGTAGGTGCTCTAAACATTACAGGGTCTCACAAAAGGAATTGTTGACCACTGGTTTAACAGTACATGTACTTGTGATAAAATTTGTGAAAATGTCTCATTGAGCAGCGTGTTGACTGATCTTGGACCGTCAAAATAATATACCTTTTCATACCAATCATTGTGATCTCTTCATGTTTTGTGGTCAATGATGTGCTGAATAAAGAGGTTAGGGTTACCCCTCATTCTGTTTTTGCCAAACCCGGGCCCATAACCAGGCTTTTTAGTGGAGGGACAGTTTTTTTTTTCAAAAGGGACTTTTTCTTAGGGAAAGCAGCCCACTAACTGCTGTGAGTTGCTGGTGGGACATGTTCCCTGCAGGAGGCCCATTGCTGCCTATTGCTGGTGGGTCTTCAGTGCTATTCCACCGATTTTTTTGCTAGCGGCTAAGTGGCAAGTACGATTTCCTATGGTTGCCGGTAGGACGTCTAGAGCTACAACTGTTTGCTGTGCATTGTCGGTAAGACGTGTTGTCGGGTGAAACGCGTGTCCTGTTAGGGTTAATGGGCAAATTTATATGGAGTGAAAATGAGATCATTTGATGCTAAAATTATCTGCCTACTTTTAGATGGTTGCTGCTTAAATTAAAGGTGTGTAACCTTATCAGCAAACTTGTGCCCCCCCCCCTTTTACCCCATAAAAATTGACATTTTTTGTATCAGAAGGAAGCTCTGAATGGTAGGGTCCAGGCTGAGGATCGTGTAGTGCTAAGTTTTTAATTGCAGTATTTTTTTCAAAAATTTCATTACATGTGTAACATTTTAGCTGGTTACGTTTATGACACTTTTCTATTTCATTTATGCTAATTATGCATAAAAGTCCAAATCACAAAACAAGTCTGAAAATTTATTTGCTTACTCACTATGCATATTTTAAAGAACAAAAACTGGTTTAGCATTACAAATAAAAAGTCACATGTATGGCTAAAAGTTTCAAATTCTGAAGAATCGTTCTTTTTCATATCACTGGTATCAACAATAAATTATATTATTTGAAGGATCTGGGATCAATATATCAGCATAAGAACTTACACCAGGCCACTGGAGCACTCCCACTCACTAAGGATTAAAAAATGTACTGGTGACAATTAATTTTCTTATGTTCTTTTGTGATAGACTAATGTATCTGGTTACTGATCAATTTTTGAAACAACAAAGAAGACGTTAGTGTGCTCTAAGCTGCAGTTTACAAGCTAAACGGATGCAGGGGCAGGTGCAAATTCTCCATCAAATTTGGAAATCAGTGTTCAATCATTTTTTTAGATTTTCTTATGAGGCCTACTGAGGTAAATGAACTAGCAGCAAGCTAGAACCCCAGGGTTTTAGGGGCTGCCTGTGTATTTGTTTAGAAATACTTCCAAGGCTAGGGGACAATAAGGAGGGAAGGGTATTGCTCAAGTTTTCCCCTTAATGTTGCCAGTTTGGTTTGATAATAATATGAGTAATTTGATGTAATGGATATTAGATTGCTGCTTTGTATAATAATAACAAATATAGTGTTCCTTGAGAAAGACTAACATGGTTGCAGAAGAAATAGTCAAGATGGCTGCCTGGTGCTGTTTTCAGAGCATTGGGTGGGAGTGATCAGGGAATCACTTCCATGAAATTCAGTGGCATTACAAGACCAGTTGCAAAGGGGCGGGGGGGGGGGGGGGGTTTTGGGGGTGTTTGTGGGGCTGAATAGGTGGTGTATACGGGCACTTTTATGAGGGGGGAAGTTGGGTCCTTCTCCATAGAACGGTACATCATGCGCTCCAGGCATTCAGGGAGATGATCACCCCTGTATGGCCCAATTTGGTGTATAAACTGCTCATGTTTTTTGTACATAGTGCACCTTTTGTTGTAAATTTTCTTCTTGATTTTGGACAGCACCTATTTTTTCCTCACTGGTAGGATGGCGGCGATGCCCCTCACCACCATCCAAGTTTACGAGGTTGCTGTTGTAAAGGGATCACCACACCAAGTACCAAGTACGGTCAGTTCATGGGGGGGGGGGCTGGCTGGGGCTCGGCTTCTGGTTACGCCACTGATGAATAAGACCGGTGTCAACACCCTGTCAAACTAGTAGGGTATAAACTTTCATCTGTGGAAAACTGATTATAATTACAGGTGTGTTTATCAATGCAAATAGTTATTTTGAAAAAAATATATATAGAATGCAGACTACTGAAAAGTTTTTTTTCTTTGACAACAGTATATTAACGATGTGTAAATTGTAAAAAAAAAACAAAGTAGGTAGATTTGATAGTATTTTATAAAACACAAAATCCCCTGAAGACCAATGGGAGTGTTTTGGGCCTACAGCCTCAATTGTGTTTATGAGGGACTTTTCTATTTCAATGTTTTTGTGGCAGTATTATAATCACCATTGTGTCATCTCAGTAGCCAGCAATTTCTGTACTTATTGACCAACTTGTTGATAAAAAACTGCAGATGAGAAGACATTTTTGCTGTTCTTTGGAATAACATTGCTTCTAACAGGGGTGTGAAATCTCCTTGTTTAAGAGCATTTCCTCATTTTTGAGATTTTGTTAGTGCCCAAATTTTAGCTTTTTCTTTGATTTTCAGCCTGTTTTGGCATTTTTTCCTCCTCTTTCCCTCTTTTTCCCCCTTTTTTCCCCTTTTCCTCATTTTTTGTCCATGGCCTTTCACACCCCAGTTCTGAAATGTGCTGGAAATTCAATTGTTGAAGGAAAAGTTGTTGTCAAGCACCTCACTTGGTATGCTTGTTGAATCGGTGGTCAATTTCTAGAATGAGCAGATCTGATGTACATGTAGATTGAAAGTTGCACTGAAGCCAATGCAATACACTGCTCTGTATACTCCATAAAACCCTGGTATAAACTCACTATCAAAGTAATGACTCTAAGTGTAACTTTGAAATGCAATTTCATTCCAGTTGTCACCATCAATTTAAAACAATTTGTGTGCTATTGTAATGAATGAGGGATCAAAAATATGAACAGAATTGTACTCATCTCCAGCTTTCCAAATTGAAACATCAGCTGGGGATAGCTTGCAAAGAGGAGTGAAATATCTTTTAGTGAATAAACAGTCTACATGTACAGCTGCCAGCCATTGTAGTTACCACCTTCTTCCATCCGTGTGTGTGTAATGGATTGAATATGAGATTGTATCTGCCTCCAGAGCTCATAGATGATTCCAAAATTAGACTTGACCCAATTGGAATAATTAAGTGTGCATTACCAGGTCAACTATATGCCATCATCACTATTGGGATGACATTAAAATGGAATGATCTGCTGAGCAGATATGAAGACATCGCTGCTGTCTTTATCTTTGTTTATTCCCCACCCCTACCCTTACGGTATCAGTATTTTAAATGAGGGGGGGGGGGAGATGGCCCTGGCATTTACTTGTCATTCTGTGCTTGACTTTGTGTGTTTTCAGGTGAACCACTGAATCAGTGGACAGCATAACAAATTATGATTGTTCTCTATTTGAGAAAACTTTTGGCCACCCAATGCAGCACATCGTAAAACATAAGGCAACATTCTTACGACACAAAGCACAATTCACAAAATGTAAGAGAAATATTATTGGTAGTAACTGGATACATGTAGGATTATAATTTGGTTTATTACAAAGGAAAAAATGAATAAACTTATGACCATCCCTCTGGTGATTTTGCCGGTTATTTATTCATTCAATGGCATTTTACCGCTTAGTTGAAATAGCAGCATCTCATGAGCTCCTCCAGCAAGTTAATCAACTAAACTTCCTACAGCGTTTTACAATGTATAGCATGTGAATGCAAGGTCGTAAGTCCAATGGCTGCCATTTGTCAAGAAATTCAATCAAACGTCTATGGTCATGTCTATCGTCAGTGGCTCTTGAAATGGGTCTTCAGTTGGGCAACAGTCGCCAGTCGCCTGAAGAACCATTTTAAGAGCCACTGATTCAAGGAAAGATAAATTAAGTCATCCTAATACATGGCAGCACACAGATGTATCACATGGCAGCTATTGCACTTATGACCTTCTTGCACTCAAATGACTATATACATAGGCTCAGTTGAAACATGCTCTTAATAGAACTATTTTATGGCCATAGCCCATTCCATACAAGTTGGAGATTTACCTGTGATAAATACCCAGGTGAGTCCAGGGATGGGAATACGAAATACTAATGGTATATTTGCCTTTTGGGCTTCGATGCAGCACTTCAAACTGTCAGGGCTAGACAAAAATTATTTCTCATGAAGCAAACTAACTGTCACGATTTTCTTCCACATTCCAAAATTATCCTCCAAATTTCAACTTGCATATTTTGTATTTTGATCCATCTTGAATACAACGTACCGGTATTATAATGGCTGGCATGAGACTACTCTAAGACATGGGGAGGGGGATATGGCATCATTGGCATCTCATCAGACATGTTTAATTATAAAGTTATGCCTTAAGGTAGGATTATCGGCTATGCCGTTCTGGACAGATTTTGTTGAAAATTGGTTGAAATGTGGGTAATGGAGACACAAACATGCATGCCATTGCCAATTTCAAATTTATCTAACAATAACGTGCCTTTTTCAGATATTTCAAATTTTATGGTTTCAATTTTCCATAGACTTGGTACAGTGACTGATTTGGGCAAAGTAAAAAATGGACAAACTGCTGAAAAACCTGTGTTTTTATCCCCCCGGCTTGAAAAGCAGAGGGGGAAATTGCGAGGGTGCGAATGTCCGTATGTATGTGTATGTATGTATGTATGTGTGTGTTCCAGTTTGGTTAGGTTTTGGTTAGGTTTTCGTTTTTCGCGTCTCCTTCGAAAATTAAGTCCGATTTAAACCAGACTTTGGGTTAAGGTGCAATAGGGTTTCCTTCATGTGTGGATGATGTCAAAGGTCATGGACCAAGGTCAAAGGTCATCTGAGGTCATGTTCCAGACTGCCATCTTGCCAGGGGGTGACGCAGGTATACTTGCTGTATTTTTGTATTTGTTGTAGGTTATGTGTAAGATTAGTTTTCTTTTTTATGGTTTCAAATATATTGGATTAAAAGAATATTTATTTCTTTAGGTACTAGCCAAGATAAATTGTTTGTGCTTAGTTAATGTTAGTACCATACTTGTCAATAATTCATTTTTGTCTAGAAAAATTAATTTTACTAGAATGAACTGTACATTCAATCTCAACGAATGTGTCATCTGAAAGAGAATCAAATTAAGAAAATTATTTCATTAGATTTTGATGTTAAAGTGTTTATTTTTCTCAAAAATGAAAACGTAACTCTAACATGTCACGGGGTCGCCCGCTATAATACGTCAGAATGGCAATAGAAGGCAATACAAAGTGTCTCCTGAAGTCCCACCGGCAATACCAAGCAAATAGTTCTTGCACTGCCGGTGAGCTGTTTTCCCTCCAGCAGAAAAACCGCAGAAATAGCTTTGATGTCTCACCGGCAATAGGCAGCAATGGGTCTCCTGAGGGGAAGACATCACACTGGCAATAGAAAGCAATTGGTTTTCACCGGTCTTCTGAGTGGAAGATGGCCGAAAGGCAATGCGAAGCAGTGACCGGAATCGGCGGAATGAACGCTCTACTTCTGGGTTCGCAAATTTGACCTTAACACATATGCCAAATTTGGAAGGTCCTACGTACAGATGACTGGGGGAACCCTGCGGTACTTTGAGGAAAGTAGTGCATGGTTTGTTGGATACAAAATGGCAACTGAAAACTACCTGTTAGGGTGCGGGGACGTCTCAACAGCAGTAGAAAGCAATTGGTTTTGGGGATCTCCTCGGGAAAGTGGCCGAGGGCAATAGACAGCAATGGGTGTTCTGAGGAGAAAGGGTCTCAGTGGCAATGACTAGCAATACCTAAAAAAAAATAGTTGTTGGCGTCGAAGGAGCAGTACAAGGCAACAGAGGTAACCTAATTGCTTGTTATTGCTGGTCTGACGTGTTAGGGTTAAAAATAAATTTTCTAAAAATTATACGCTTAATGAACAAAATCCAATGAGAGAATTTGGATATTTTCGTTAAAAGCTACATGTACTTCTAAAGTTTGGACACTACAGGGCCTTCACTCTTGCCTAGAAATAATTATTACTCTGCAAATTAAGGAAATTTTTCAAAGTAAGGAAAATAAGAATATGAAACTAGCCACTTAAAGTTTTTAAAAGATGTGCACTGAAGGTCATTCTTATATGAACCAAGTTTCAGCAGTGGCAGAACCGGGAGGTCCAGGAGCCCTCCACTTTTGAAAGTGCAGGGGCCTGGCCCCCACTTTCCATAATTGATTGGTGAAGTACGTCGGGCGTATCCAAGAAAAAGATAGCAAAGTATTGAAAATTGCTCAGATAAAGTGCCAAGTGGCCCCTCCACTTTGAAAATCATTCCACCGCCCAGGGTTTGAAAAAATTTAAATTTCCCGGGAAGATAGTCGCATTTCTCACAGATTTCCTACTATATCTTATGTATAAATTTCCTTCCAAATGGCCATGTTTCCCTCCAAATGGCCAACTTTCCTGGAAAAAGGAAGCTTCCAAAATTCCTCTCACTTTTCGGCCATGCCGCCCTCCCACGTGCCAAGTTTCAAATAAATGTTGAATAAATCTGATTTTATAGTGATTTTCTGGGGGGGGGCGGTAGCATAGTAGCGATTGTCGGACTGTAATATCATTGAAAAATTAAAACAAGTTTGCCTGTTCTCTGAAAACAGAACAAATAAATAAATGGGGCTTGTTTTTAAGGTGGGTGACCTGATCATGGGGACCAATTTTCGTGCAGTGTTTCCTCCCTCAAATAGAAGCTTAGTCCACCACTTTTTTTAACGGGGCCCTAAAAAATTATGTTCATGAACTAAAAGTAGCTTACATGGCAACAGCACCTTTTTGGATACATCCTATGTGACTACCTAAGCACAGTGGCGTATCGGACCGGGGGGGGGGGGGCAAGTTTCCCCCTTGGCTTATGGACCAAAATATGGAGTTTCTCATCCCTCTTTTTGGGGAAATTTCGGACCAATTTCAGCCTAATTGGGCAAAATTAAACTAAATTCGGGCATTGTTCGGGCCGCATCATTCGGTCAAATTAGGATTAATTGGAGCAAATCACCGGGACGGAACTTACGAATTTTGCCCCCTCTGGCGGGACGACTTGGAAATTTGCCCCTCTGGATCGACAACCTGCTACGCCACTGCTAAGCACCTGACTGAAACGGACATGTGACTTATTACCACATGTTAAAAGGTTGAGTTCAGAATATGCAATGGAGACCCTGTCTAAATCCAAGACACACTAGACAGTTTTGTGTCTGCAAGAATGCAGAAGGCACCATAGGGAATTACTGTGTTGATATGTGTGTTTGTCTGTGGTCAAAATGTAACCCTTAATATATTGCTTGCCTATGAGTCCGTACGGGCTACGATGATGTAACTTGGTGGAAGGAAAGGAGGGGCGGGGTGGAGTGAAATGTTGGTGACCCTATGGAACCTTGGGCCCCTTCAAAACGCGAAGGCAGACGAACACTCACAGTCCGCCGGGACCACAAGGGTTATTTTTAGAGTGTCGTTGTAGCGTGTGACTTCCACCTTTACACCTCATTGGCTATTTCCTATTTTAACAACTCTTAAATTTGTTCTTACAGACCCTATCTGTTGCAAAATGGTACTTCATAATTTTTATCAGAAAAAAATGTGCTTTTAAGTTCTGAATTATTGTCTGTACCTTCTCTTGGAAGTGGCTAAAAATGAACACAAACAAAAAATGAATCTTAGTCATGATGATAAGTTGTCATGTCAGACATAAAGTGGCTATCCTGCCAGCATGAAGTTCATTGTGCCTTTCTGAGAGAGGATGTGTGCTTCCTAGGGAAATTATCCTTTTTCTCCAATCTTTGATTATTTGTTGGACCTGTTGGACTTTAGCACCTCTTTTTCATGCAGTAATCAATTATGCATACGGTACTTTGGTGATATAATTCCTCCAAACAGGAGAAATGGTAAAAGGTCATTTAATTGGTATAGTTGTTGGTAAAATTGTTGGTGAAAAGTGAGGGGCCATTAGGAAGGCAGCCCTATGTATATCATCATAGTTGAGGAAAAAAAAAAATAGCTACCTTTCAAGGGTTGCTTAACGGTGCAATTTTCATATGATAATGGAGAGTAGGGAGTGGCCAGAACATTTGATATCCGGATAATTAAGTGATTTTAAAAAAAAATGACATGTAGCATTTCTTTTCTTTAGTGAGACATTATGAAAAGCTTTTTTTTTTTGCTGTTTGGTCTTGTGAATAGGGTTGTGTGATATTTTCCTAAATTTTATATGAAGGCAACCAAAATAGATCAATTTTAATTATCACTTAATGATACTACATGTACATGTAGATACTTAATGTTGGCTAACAGGTGAAGTAGGAAATGCATAGTACATGTCTTGTGTCTCACTGTGAAATAAAAAATTACTCTTATTTGTTTCATCCTCAATCCCATTAGTTCTACAAATGCCGGAGTGCTATTGAGTTTGAGTATGATTTTTACTTTTTTCCCTGGCTGTGTTTTTTACCCGATTCCCAATCCATATTAACCAATTTTAGGCATCATTTTGCATAAAAGGGATTTTGCACACATAATTTCATTGGTGCCCAAACATCACCATTTGCTACGGGGGACATGAGATTGCTGACATGGTAGCCCGCTGTAACGGACGCATTTGATCTTTCGTTTTTTTCCGAACTCTATGATGAACAGGACTTGGAGGGCCAAAAATAAACAATTCCGATCGCAATCAGTGACTCTTTTTGAATTTTGTTAGACGACGGTGTTTGTGTTAGGGTTGTAGCCTTGCCGTGGAAGGCGTAGGTGCCATCATTCAAACAAACACCAGACGTGTAATAATTAAGGTGCCAGATTCAGATTTGGGGTTATAGCATCAGCAGCAATCATAATTGCAAATAATATTAGTGATGTCAGTAAGCTCTGGCTGAGGGGTTGTTAAGCTGTGCAACAGATGTGTGTCACCCTGTGGTTGCCCTATACAAGTTGCATTCAAGAACAGACTCCACTCAGATGTGAGTAGAAGATTATAAGCCATGATGTGCGTACATGGCTAATTATTTATTTTTAAAGTTTAATTATATGGCAGGTTGGTGATTCAGAATATAGTCTCTTTAGTATATTGTCTTAACTTAACCCTCTAGGGACAGAAGTTTGAGCCACATTGTGATTAAATACAGTGTAGGTTGTGAAACAGAAGCGTTCGTTGTAAAACATGTTAAATTGAATGTTAGTGGGTATAATTCTGGAAAATAATTCAAACCAGTATTACAGGAAGGAATGCAAAGAAGTTAATATTTTAAGGTGTACCTTTGCTTTTCTTAGGGCATCCTAGTTAAGAAAGTGAATGATGTTTTTGTGTGGATGTAGACTGTAGCATTATGTTTCCCTTGAAAGGGAAATTGTTAATGTGTCAATATTCATTTATAATGTTAGTTATATACAGGTTCATGTAGTGCATATTTAAGGCCGAATCAGAAGATTTCCTGAGGAGGGCGCCTCAATTTCCAAAATAAAATCGTGTTTTTTACATGTTACATAATGCTTGTCCATATACCTAATCACTGTGTGAAAATTGCGAAGCTTAAAATCGAATTCCTTCATAAGAAAATCACAACTTGGTTTAAAAATTCCGGATCCGGCATTTTTGTTATACACAGTATCCTTCGGGACGTAATACTACACATAAAGTGACTGCCATAAAAGAAAAAAAATCCGATTCATCGTAAAATTTCGGGACTTAGCATTTTAGGTTAATATCTTTGAGTTCTAGTGACTATTTTTCTTCTTAACAAAATAATAATATTTCGAAATCTCTGAGTAGATTTCAAACTTAATCACTTTCTGTCAAATTTAAGGAGATTTTTTTCAGACGAGAAGTTGCGGAGAGCCAGTAGGGGATGTTGATTGAACTAGGTTGCATAATTTATATTCAATGCCAAGATCATTTTTGGGATGATGCTAACAAATGAGCAGACAGGACCCCCTACATTATGCTATGGTATTACTTAAGGATACAGGCCATATGGATACCTTTCTTGCAATTTATCTGAAAGGATTAACACTCAAAACTAAACTACCAAACTACATTGAGTAGTCTTGAAACATGGATGGTAAACAAATGAGATACTCAAAATGAATGCCTTTAAAAAATGAAGGTGCCTCAGAATAGTGTGAATCTCATGGAGGGACAGAATTACAAAAGTATGCTCTTCTTTCCATGCTCAGGCTCATGAGGCCCCGTGTGGTCCAGTGGATTGAGCTTTAACCCCCACTCCAAACGTGTTGTTGCCCTTTGAGTAAGGCGCTTTACCTCAATTTACTCTCTCCACCCAGGTGTATGGTACCAGCATTATCAAATGCTGGGAACGTAAACAAGACTCGCTGTGCGGGAGACGTGGCGAACCCCCCACAGCAAAAATAATACACGCGGATCTGGCCCGAAACGCTAAGGAAAAAGAGAGATGGGTACTCGGCGCACGAGCTTGCTAGGCACAACGACTTTAACTTTATTTTTGTCATGCTCAACCATATGATTCGTGACGTAATCAGCAAGCAAAAAACTGACATGGGAGGGGCCACAATTTGAGAATGCCCCTAAAAGATACCCAACTCTAAGAATAATCAAGGTCAGTGAGAAGGAAAAGACAAGAAGGGCCTAAGAAGGTGGTTAGACCACAGAGAAGGAAGGTTTGAAAGGTGGAGATTCCACTGGAATGCAGAGTGCATAAGACCATGCTCAAGACCGATATGTAAAGACCAAAGTTTCCTGTTTATAAATCGCCGATTCCGTGTTCTTTTCCGTTTTTAATTAAAACCCTTAATTATAGCCAGTCTAGGGACACATTTGATTTCTTAAATTAAAAACACAACATTAAATCTAAGAAACCCACCAGAAAACAAGCATACAACACACAAAGGAATGACAGGAAGTATGCTGAATTTGGCATTAGATTTACAGCGATTTGAGTGAAATCGGCGATAATGAGCTTATAAGGAATTTTGGGCCAGAATTTCAGGAGATTTTAATGCATTTTGACACTTTTAAATTAGTGGTCGGATGAATTGACCATTATTTTGTGTCAAAAATTGGGAGATAATGGAAAAATTCCAGGTTTTTTCAGGACAATTGGTTTCAGATTCAGCAAATTGATGCTGATCCCTTTAATTAACAAATGTTTAAAAATTTTATTTCATTGATGACAAATAGACTGAAGTAAAGATTTTTGGGAAGAAATAGATTTAACTAGAACTGGACACAGATCTAATTTACAAGAAGGCCGTATATTGGGAATGGATGGTGATCCCCTTAAATGACTCATTGAGGAGGTGACTTGACCTGTGACCCCTGTAACCTTCACCAACAAATGTCCAGATGTCTTTAAATGTATTTACTGTTAACAACTTTACAAGATCATATGTTGAGTTCAAAGTCATCCAAGCATGTAGGGATTTGACCTTTTAACCCCTATAAGGTGACCCATGGGTCCCGGTGATGGGGGTCAACGGACTGGTTCTGTATTTATGATGCCACACAGGATATCCCTGACAACAATTTCAGCTCAATCGGGAGATTGTTTGTAGATTTTGGACCTTTGACCTTGGAACTTGACTTTGGGGGTCGAGACTATCATAGACTTCCTTTACCATTAATGTTACAACACTGTAGCAATAACAGGCTTTACCTGTCTTCTATAGGCTGAATATAACAATTTGGTCTGATTTTGAGATTTTTTGTGGCAAAATGGACCTTTTGACCCCCTTAATGGACTTTGATCCCGGTATAAAAAAAACCTCAGTGTACCAAACAAAAATCATTGTTCCAACCAAATAAAAAAATTCTACAACGCTAGTTCTGGAGATAAAAAATCTGAAATTATGTACCTTAAAAACGGTTTTGAACTGGACCTAAATGACCTTTGACCTCCAAAATAAAAAATACATTGCATACATTAGGTAACATAAATGAAATCTGAAAGTTAGTCACGTACTATGTTTGGTTTGAGATAACAAATTTTGACATATTTGGAATATTTTTGGTTGTTGACCGGAGGAAGTTACCCTTAATGACCTTTTTTGGACCCCACATGATGAGCACAACGTTTGTGAAGGGTCTTAAGTTGCTCAGGTATGCAGTAATTGTGACCCATTTGAAAGTTGAATGTATAGCAGCTAGATATTTTTTGAAGATTTTTTGAAGATTTTTTACATTAAGAACGGGAGTGCCCCCCTTAATGACCCCAAAATTCGCCCCATAACTTTTGGGAAGGGTCCTAAGCTGTTTTCATATAAATGAGTCACGTTACCATGCAATGTAAAAATGGAGGAGGAGATTACGTTTTAAAGAAAATCCACAGTTTGACCTTTGTGACCCTAGATGACCCGATAGGGGTCAAAGTTCATATTGTCAGAATGGAATGACCCAGCGGTCATTTGGTGCAAGTATGGTCAGAAGACGGGTCAAACCATGACAAAACTATTAGCATTTGAAAATGTTGCCCTGACTGTTGCCAGAAACAAGACGAAAGAAAGAACGCATCAAAAACAGACCAAGGACGGCATGAAGGCCGTCTTGCTAACAATGAAATGGGACTGCACTCTTGGACAAGATTGATACACCTTTACAGATTAATCTCATAGAATGTGATGCAACAAGTTCCTTATGTCTTGGAGTTGATATGAGTAATTCCAGCAGTTAACAGCCCATCACACATGGCAAGAAATTGTTTGGATGACAGGCTACAATCTCGGCCAAAAATGGTTTGGAACATTTTCTATGTCTTACTATAAATGATCCCCCTTCCCATGATCAATGGATGAAAACATGTCATTTTATTCATGCACTTTAAGACCATCCAACACTTGATTGGTGGGGCAGGGGAGGGGGGTCAAGTGTTAGGGTGTTATTTTCAAGCTTCGCAATATTTAAAAGTTAGATTTTTCAGTGCGATCTCTATGCCCCATTTTTTTTAGGTCTTCATTGAATTAGAAAATTACCACGGGAGTTCCAACTTTTGCCGGGATTGTAGATATTAAACAAGAATTGGTGATTGTGAATGGTAATATACAACTGGGTGAACTTGCAGTGTTTTAACCCTTCTTAAGATTAGGAAGTTATTTTTTATTTCACTCAATCGTAACTGACTTTGATTTGAAATATTTTATAATTCAAGGTAAATTACTATGGCTGTTAGTTTGTTATTTTTCTTTTAGTCCTCATCTTACTCAGCTTTGTCACAATTTTTCAGCCCTGTGAGTGATGGGAACAGTTTGTCCCAGGAAATGGTTGCCTAAGTTCTCGACTTTTTACCCAACATTTTTTTTGTAGAAGGCACTCTCATAATGGGTATCATTGATTCAAAAGTGTCTGATTTTGATAAGTACCTGGAATTGTTATTAAATTGTTATTATTTTACAGAATGCTGTTTGATATTAGCATTTTTCCCTCACCTAAAAACCTAATAATTAAAATGTTCTTTAGATTCAATATTATTATGGCCATGAATTTAGACTGGGTGGTGAAAGGGGTAATAGGTAAAAAAAACCATGTCAAAACTTAGCTGTGTGCATTTACAGTAAAGCTTTTAATTCATGATCAGAAATCCATTCAAGATAAATGTTATGCACAAGCCAAAATGAATAAAAACCTTTCGTGCTTATGGACATAAAGAGGTGTCAGTTCAAGTGTTGGCTTGTGAACAGATAACAGTTTATTTTGAATGAAAAAAACAAAAAATTGACGGGTGACTTCAAAAGGAAATTTCATGTGTTCCTTTAAGGAAACAAACGGAATATATTTGATTGGTTAATTTGTTTGACAGAGAATACTTATAACATCTACCTTTTGGTAATTTTTATTTAAATGAGGAGGGAGGGATTCTTGAGGGGTTTAGCCTGTAGCCAGTCGTCTAGTTAAATTCATGAAAGCTCCATCATCACGATAATTCGCTGATTTTTTTTTTTTTTTTTTTGCAGTAGTGATGCTTAAGGCATGTCAGGTTGTTTTTATCAATCATATTGTTACAGTACAATAACTCTAATGTGCTTTTGTGTTGATGCTCTTAGAACCTATGGCCCTATACCATTTACTTGTAGTGGATGATCAATTGGATATTCAATTGCCTTAGTAGTGTAATAAATCACAGTTTTTGTGTGTTGTTTATCATGATATAAAACTGCATTCTCATTGTTGTTAATATAGCGATGTCTTCATTTGGTAGATATTGGTTGTCTAACGTCATCTGACACACGCATGTCACAAAGGTGTGGAAAATGCAGATCATGGGTATCCATTTTGTTCCATTGATAATATTCAATTTAACATTTGAACAAGCAAAGAATATCAGTAAAGACTGGGATTATAAAACAAAAATGAGAACATAGAACACTGACTGAAACTGAAATGCATGGCGTCAGTTATTGTGAGATCAAGCTTTCAACATGGTTTCAACATTTGAATATTTACAGTAATTCAACCTATACGCCCCTTTCCATGTGCCAAAATAGAACAGACTGTCTGAAACTAAAACTCATTGCAACTTTTGTTGTGATATCAAATTTGAATGCAAGACTTGAAAGGTTTGAATATTTATGGTAATTTGACCTTTTAATATCTCTTTCCTAATAAGTGTCCCCAGTTTGCACTTTTCTACCATACTGTTAAAATTCCCCTTTTCAGTGTACTTGGAGCATTAAATTCAGTCAAAATCTTAAAGCAATAAACACATTTTTAAGAGCATTTTTCAAAATGTTTGATTTTTACAGCTGTGTTAGTAATTGTCTAGTAAACTAAAACTATGCATGTGAACATTATGCTCACGATTGCATATTTGTCATAAAACAAGGGATTTTGTAATTATAATCGAGGATCCCCGATTGTAATTTAACAGTGGTGCTGGAATTGCCAAATAGCACCATCTCACAAAAATGACCTCTAACTCGCATGAACTGACAGAACAGCTAATTTTAATTACAAAATTCCTTCTTTTGCAACAAAGAAAATTTCAAGCTTAACCATTTACAAGTATGTAATTTACTAGCTGATGCAACTGTGCAAAAACCACAAAATTAGTGACAATTGGGGGTGCTCTTCAAAAATGTGCTATTATTGCTTTAACAAAGTCATTGTTAAACCTTTTCCCTTAGGTTGTGATTATTTTGACATCAGTTAAACAGCCATTTTGCTGTTTATCTTGCCACTGAGCATGCTCAGAGCAAGACTAAACAATCACTATTTCCAGTTTCCCTATTTAAAAGTAACTTAATTTTGAGGTGTGCTAGTGTGATTAAAAATAAGTGTTTGACTCCATTTCAAACCAAACTTGGTAACAGTGATCAGTGGATGGGAGGGTGATATAAAGAGATAGAGGTGAAAAGTTATGTAGCAGTCAAATTGTGTAAAAATGGGTTATCTTTAGTTAGTTGTATATCACAAAGATAATAAAAAATATTGGAACATGCCAAATTAAAGTCTGATTCAGAGATTTTTGAAATATAATTTTTTGTATATTTATTGAAATAGTCAACTAGAACTAAAGATAGTCACCTAAAATGCCCAATTCCAAAGTTTGAGATGTATCGGATTTTTCTTTTCCATGCAGTAAACGTGTAGTATAAAGTGCCATAGGATACTGTGTATAACTAAATTTCTGGATCCGGAAATTTATAACAAAGTTGTGATTTTCTATGACTTTGATTTGAGCTTAGCTATTTCACACAGTGTTTATTGTATGGACAAGCATTATGTATATATGCAAAAAACAAAATTTGTTTGAAAATTGAGGGCGCCCTTCTCGGGAAATCTCTGAGTCAGCCTTTAAGTTGGTTTACAGTATATGGAATTGGCAGAACAAGAGCAAAATTACAAGACCTCTATAGATCTAATTTGTATCTGGTCCTGACTTATTAGTGTTGGCTAGTTGTAAGGAGTCCCATTGCGCTTGTTCCTTCAAATTCCATATATGGTTATGGTTTTGGACATTGCCTCCATTTTTTCTTGACCCATACATTACCGTCAAGGTGAAAGAAATAGGCATATTTTTCTTCCAGATCCAGTAGCCTAAGCATTTTGGTATTGCATCATAGATTTATTTCATGGCAAAGGAAACTGTTTCAGTGTATTTATATTATTTTGGATTGTATTGCATCCAATCAACCAACTCAGTCTGTAAAATGAAATTGTAATGCCTCCCCACCAGCAGTGGTTGGCAGAATTTCAGTAAAAATGACTATCATAAAGTCATGGACAGTTGTTTGTGCAGGTACAACAGTATTTTAAATAAGATGGAACCACTACCCCTAGGCCACAAATGCTGTTAAGCCACTGCAGACACCAGTGATGCTCTTGGTTTCTTCAATTATTGAAGATTAAGGGATTTCTTTCAAGAACACCCACTGTATTGGATTAGTAGATTTAGGCTTTTTGAGTGCTTAGCGTACTAAAGGCGCAAATTTTATCGTCAACCAATAAAATGGGAGTCCATCCAAAGTACATTTCATATGAGTAAGTTTCTCTGCAAAATAAAGGAAGTCCGTCAAAGCAGCACTTGGTGACCGAGGTCAGTCTGGTTGACAGAACGTTATGTATCTTCAGCTTCATTTTGGTCAAGTGGAATAAAATAACGATAAAATAGATCGTAACTAGACAGAAATGATTACCAAACCTATCCAGAATGACTGAAAACTGTGTTAAGAAGCATTTGCATCTTCACAAATAACCCAAGGGTTGCCCAGTTCCTTCAAGTTGCTGCTCTAACAGCTGCATCAATTTCTATTGGCACTACCATTACTTTTACTGTTTGGACGGTGAGCTAGCAAAATAGGGCCAAGTAGATCTGTCGAAAAAATGTTGTGCAGGCATATAAATAAACAGCTAGTGATATGTAGGTTATGTACAAATGTAGGTTTCATTTGTACATTATATGTTGAGAAGTTGATTATATTTTCCTCTGTTCAAGGTTTGTAAATTGTCTCTTTCCTTATTAAAAAACAAAAAACAGTTTAGTAAAGTTCTGTGGTTAAGTTACAGACGTACAAGTACCCAAGCATAATCTGGCTTATCATTTGACCGTTTCATAACGATCTTTAGATTTCAGGTTTATGTGAGTGCAGATGCATAAGAGACCTAATGCCTACTTTGCACACAAGAAGCATGCATCCCTGTACCTTCTTGAAGATGTGAAAAATTAGGCATTATGTCTCTTATGCATCTGTACCCACATCAACCTGAAATCTAAAGGTCTTAATTAGGTTTTTTTTTGCATGTTTTGTGAAAATATGCAGATTTCTAGTAAATTGTTATGTAGTAGTCAGTACTTCTATATGTATGAAATGCCAATGTCTGCTCCTACCTTTCTAACATCTTATGTTGATATTAAATTCAAATCTCAACCCTTGCCTAAAGTCAGACTAAAATCCTACCATTACTCTAATACACATCTATCTTACAGTTGGGTGACTGATTGACAACCCCCCCCCAGGCTCACACACACACACTTTATCAAAATTGAGATTTGGTATCAGAAGAAAGTTCATATTTTTTTTCATTACCCCAAGGCCCAGGAAATGTCTTTTTGATATTTCATTAAACAAAAACATCCAAGTATCTTCAAATGTGGTCTACCACATTAATTAACACACACTGTCCTATGTGCCAATTTAGTACATATTTTAGTTTCTACTATCCAAACAGCTGAACCAATTTTATAAACTCAAAATTTGTATTCGGGTGATTTGCTCTTATGCAAGGGAGAAAACGTAACAAAAAATTGGACCATGATGGGGTCACCCATTTTGTTGTGATTATAAATGTCTGCATATCCTTCTGTGTGTGTATGTCATTGTCCAGAATTTCTTGCACGTGATGTCTCAAGGACCATAGGTGCTAGGATCATGAAAGCTGTTGATGACTGTCTTACAAGTCTAAGTCTATATGAAGTTGGCAGCAGAATGGCCAATTTGGGCAATTCAATTCTTGCAATGGAAAACCTACAAAATGGACATTACTCCAGGCAAAGGGGATGTGTGAATTCTATTTTTTGTGTGTCTGAACAAATTATTCCTTTATACTCAGTTACCAGTATTTTTTTAAATTGAAACTCACTCTTGCTGAACCTTGCATTCCCATGATGGCATGAAATAAACAACTTGTAACAGTAATTAATAGCAATATCTGCCAGCAATCAAACTATGGGAAATGATATTTGGATCACCACAATTCAGACCTTCCAAGTACTTGTACTAAACTGCTAAAAAAACTTTGGTTAATGATGTTTTAATTGGAAAATTGCATCAGTGAGGTCATAATGACAAATTTATTTAAATTCTATTTAGTGCAACATTATTGCAGAGACGAAGAGGGCCCTTAAGCTGCTGACGTGACAAGGTGTCCATATATTGTGCACAGCCAGGGCTGCTATTGAATATTCTAAGCACCTTAGTCCTGATCATTTTACTATGGGTTCCATATGGTACATTATACACTTCCCTCCATATCGTATCTTTTGATGTTTTATTAAAGTTGTGGACGATGCAGACAAATTGGGGCATGCTTGAAGTCGGATTAAAGAGTTATTTTTTGTAGCCTAGTGATTTGCGTGGCTTATCTTGTTGTCAACTTGATTTGGCGACTTGTTCAAGTGGAAACATCTCATCTAGATTGCACTGTTGTCTAGAGCCGAATTCCTACACTGTCTGCCAGTGGAGTGCACACTACTCATAAATGTGGAGATACATTAGTACATGATCAGAATAAAATTCCCTGTGGGTGGCAAAGTACAATTCACATTCTATATACTATCTTCTGCTTGCTTGTTGGTATTTATTAACCTTTGCTGTAGAGTGTGATGAAAATAAGTCAGATCCCCATTCTTCAAACACAAAATTGACTGGATTGTTAAACATTTATTCCCAAGAATGTGTTAATTCTCTTTGTGACACCTGTGTGCATTTTAATGTGATTTAAAACAAAGATCCACCTGAAATATACCAGTAGAAAAAACGACCTATCTTCTGACTGCAAATATCTTCCGTTTGAAGTTTTTAAACCTGTCTTCTCTTAGATGTAGTATGTTGTATCCATGGTTTGTCTCTGTGAAAACATTTGGTTTGCATCCTGTTTCTTGTGCATCCTTGTTTGTCACCTTGTACATTATGTTTGTGTGTGTGTGTTTATGTCTGACCATTTTAGTGAGTGCATTTTGTGCAGAAAGTACACATGTGTTGGTGACACACATTGCATGCTACTTGGGCTCTTGTTTAGAGTAAAAGATCCGGTTTACAACTGCCTTAAACTTTTGTTTTAGTTGAATTATCGTAGGCTGTTTGAGTCTCGAAATGTAGCAAGAGAAATAATAGCCCAAACAACTAGGTGTACAAAGCAACTAACTTCCCAGTACATTTTGATGAAAGATAAACTTATATCTGAAAGCAACAGAAATGAAAGACTGTGGAAGGAATTGCATATTACTAGAGGGTAGGAAAAATTGCAAGAATTGAACAAATCATCCATATATTTTCCGGTTCAGTTATCTGAGGTTAGTTTATTTTAAATGCAAAGTAGTTTTGTTTAAAGCTAAGTGATCTCTACAAGATAACTCAAAACTGCACGGTAAAATTCTCTCGACTTGTCATGGACATTACATTATTTGCATCATGGACATTATGCTCTGATTCTAAATCTTTGTTTGCTTACATGCTTTTTGTCCTTGGGCATTTCCACTGTGATGCGATTTACACTAACTAAATAAGAAACAGAGTAAATCCAGGGTAGCATATAGCAGATTTCATCATTTAGTTGAGAAGCATATATGTTGCTGTAAAACAAGTTAATCTATTTTAGGTATGATCTAAGGGTCAAATAGGGCTCTAGTTTAAAGTTATTTTTACTACACTTGCCTTGTAACCCTAACTCCCTAGCAGAAGAAGCTCAACTTCATGTTTTCTTAGAGGTCATCAGGGAGAGTTATTTTCAGTATATTCATTTTAAATCATGGACAGGTTTTTATTTTGAGTTGAAAATTGATTTTTACCATTCTCAGTTTTTACCAAAAATTTGAGATATTAAATAGCATTAACTTCAAAAACCAATTGGAGTATACCTATATGTGGTGTGAAAAAAAAATTACATTGACATTTGAAATATCACCTTTTACTGTATTGTTTTGGTGCAATTTAAAATGTGAACATTCTGAAAAAGGATAAACAATTCATTGAATTTTGAAAATTACGGTACATCATTTCTTCAAATGAAAACATATTTCATGTACTGGCAAGTATTGAGGTTATTTTGTTGTGATAAAGTACCTAAAATGTAGCTCATTCACAAGCAGTGATATAGGGCACTAAACCATGAATATTCATGTGCTATCTCGTGCTATATTAATGTATTTTTAGTCTACTCATAAAAGTGATTTAGTTTGGCTACCTGCCACTACGCTATTCTAACTATAAATCCTACGCTTAATAAAAATATTTCATGTCCCTAGCAGTATTGAGTTATTTGTGTTTTGATAAAGTACCTTAAAATATAGCTCATTTACAAGCTGTATGGGGCACTAACCAGTTAACATTCATTGTAGGCTCTGCAAATATGCTTGCTATCTTCATGAGATGATCAATGTGTTTTTTAGATCTACTCAATAAAAGTGATTTAATGTTTGGCTACCTTTCACTCTCAAAAAACTACTCACCTAGAACTTGTTTTGAAGTTTTGCTCATAGTTCGGGTCTTTTGAATTTCATCAATGTTCTTTCTTGTCTGATGGAAGACTTAAGGAGTGTAAACTTGCCAAGGTTAACATGCACTGAAGAGAAAATTTATTGGAAGTGATTTGGCCTGTAAGGTAGCATATCATATCCTTGATTCAGTGTATAATTGCTCCTTTGGAACTCAATGTGTGGGTGTTTGTCCTGGTTCGTCATAGTTGAGTTAACCTAACAGCATACACCTATGCCGTATTAATAGATAGTGCTACCTTACAACATACAAAAATGACATTGATGAATTAGAAAAGAAGGAAATATGTCATTGATTTCTGAATATTTAGGAAAATTTTGTATGGATGGAAAGCTTAGTAACGTAGATTACATATAATTTAAATCAAAATAAGTTGAAAATTGTCCACATTTGTTGATTATTTTTGCCCTTTTAATTTTCCGCCCAATAGCGTACTCGAAACGATTCCGACAATCCACATCGCAGGCCAAATGGTGACGTGCACCGTGATAACCATCATATCGCAGTGTTTTCACTTTTCCTATTCTAGTGACGGCCAGGGGGGGAGGACATGCCATCCTAACGGCAACACCTGAATTCAAATTGGCATCAACAACCCTCCGGCGCTACTCAGGTGCTAGTCCTTTCAAAGACTGTAACGGTAAGAGGGCGCTATTACGCGTATTATCGGACGGTTACACTCAGACTTGCTAAGTCTAGGCCTTGCACTAATATTTAAATCTAAATGAACCGTTTTGGAAATTACACTATTTTGCAGTCGGGGTTAATCCATTATCAACCCCTACGGAAATTGAGGTCACACAACGAATTTTGAAGTCATATATTCTTTGTATTTATCAATGATATACTAAGATGTATTGAAACTAGGGTTTAAGGAGAGATTTTGTAATGAAACTGAGAACCCCAGGCTACCATAGTAAATGCACGTACAGTTCCACAAATCCCGTTTTGAAATCCCCAAAGCCCAAATCGAGCCGGTTGTGTCCTACCCCCTGTGAATGCGATCGATGTGTTTTTATACAATATTAAACCAACGAAATGAAACAAAATATGCATTTGTAAACCTTATTTTATTTCAAGTAATCCATCAATATTCAGTGTCAGCATGACAAAAAAATAACACGATTCGAGGTTCAACACATGTTTTGGTCATCACTTTGAGTCAACGAGGAGACTAAATTGGGCGCTTTTTGATCAATGAAGCATGGCGAAAAATGCCGCCCGTTTTCTTCTATGTCAAAAAAGCAAAAATTTTTTTTTGTTAATTTTACAATCAAATTGTAATTATTGTTTGGGAATTCGTGATGTTATAACATCGGATTTTATGAATGTAAGTCAAACTGAGCGTTTGACAAAAATCTGGACATATTTCCTTTAAGTCTAGTTAATTGAGATGAAATAAAATGGTCTAATTACAATATTCAGCATAATTGTGGATGATCAACTTTTAGCCTATAATCTAGGCTATTGTCATCACGACAAATTAGAGTATGAAACCCAATGTTCTCTCATAAACTAGTCTCTCCGTCTTGTCCATTCTTTTTTTTGGGAAACTCGCAGGTCTGCAGTAATGACTTCATTGAACAGGTATTTTGTGGATTTTGAAAATTCTGAGGCAGATGTTGCGTTTTGGGGGCATTTTGTTCGTCCTTTGTGTTTTTGGCATGAATGTTTGGTAGGCAAATTATGCGAATTGGTCTGTTTTCCTCGATGTAGATGCATGCTGTGTGAAAGCTGAAAGCCCTGCATATCAATGCTGGCCTAGAGAGGCTTGCCTTGTCCAGCCTATCTGAATAACCACTTGCATTAAATTTCATGCTTATCTAGTAGATGATAGGTATGGTTATTCCCAACGGTAAAGTTTGTTATTGTTTTCGCCACCAATATCTTCTCCAGTTCTAAGTTCCATGTGCCTTATAGCCATTTTACTTGACACTCATTCCCAGTTTGCTCCTGAATATAAAGCTCAGTTATGCAAGTCTCATTCACTAATGCAATGTTCACACATGGTTCAAACGCGCACAAAAAAGAAAGAAAAAAAAAAAAAAAAAAAAAAAAAAAACAAAAAAACAAAAAAAGACTATCATAATATTAATCTTCCTTTGGACAACTTTACCTTGCAGTGTGTTAACTTGAAACAGCCCAAATCTCTCACTCTTCAATCATAAGTGGCCTTAGAACACACAGCTACCTTAGAGAGCATATTTAGCCATCCCACAATGCAAATCATTTTTTGGTACATTTCCACATCAATAATCCGCATGAATGATCCCGGCCATGTGATCCCACTAAAATCCCATAAAACTCGACCTGTTTCGACACCCATTCCTGCACAAGCCCTATACAGTAAAAAAATTTAATCATGAAAGGTTTTTTGCTCCTTAACTCTTTTACACTGCCCTAAAGTACTGACATATATTTTAGTAAAGAACATTATAGGCACATTGCAATGTGCATTATGGGATTAGTTTCAAACACACCTCTGCTACTATGAGGCAAGGTTAAATGCAACCCCTGTTTATTTCCTTGGGAATTGCATGATTACATCTAACCTTGTAGCTTGTCACATATTCTGAATGTGAAATTGTTATTGCTTTTCATAATTTTTTAGTGGATAAAGTGTTAAAACCCTAGACCCCGTACACACTGAAAAATTTGCTTATTTTCGACGAAGATAGTTGATCTTGATTAGTTAATAAAGAGTGCGTACACACTATACTTAATTAGAATCTTGCGTCACACGAGGCAGAAAACTAACAAAGATTGAAACAAGTGTGCCTACTGGAAATTTTGCTTGGTATGTACACCAACACACATCACCTCTTATGTCAAACGACGGGTGCGTACACACATTTTACTCTCTTAATTCGATACCCAATCCCTTAGTTGAAAGAAGCTGATTTGCTTCGTTGAATTAAGCAAAAATTATCTTCGTGGAATTAGGAAGAGCGTACACCCTATACTTGTCAAATTTTTAATCTTCGTTAACAGCTTAGTTTGAATTAAGAGATTTTTGATAGTGTGTACGGGTCCTAGTCTGGTATTATAAGTGGTGTAAAATTAGCCAATTTTTGAGTTTTATGGTTGAAATCGGTTTGGTATATTAGTCAAGTCTATGATCTGTAATTTTAATCTTTTGTATAAGTTTACCATTTTACAGTACTCTGTTATCCAACACCACAAGTCATATGTTGACAGGTGACAAAACACAGGAGATGGTCCTTGTCACGTAATTGCCACCACAGAGGTTGGACAACATGGACCTATCAGAAATAATTTATTTCAGTGATATTCGACCATAAGGTTGATTACACATACAACATTTTATAATGTAATTCCTTATACATTGGACAATACATGTTATTGAAAGTGAAACTACAGGTTAAGTGGGGGGGGGGGTTCTCAACACAAAATTACCATACAGGGACGTGCCACAGACATCGGTCCCATTTTTAGCCTTTTGGAATATCAATGACTTCTTTTTTCAATATCCAATTTTTGGGGGTATAGGCACTGGGTCATTTTTTTTCAAAATTTTTCTGAACTTTTTGGGGAAAATTGAGCCGCAAGTTCCTCAATCTGACAGCCAACTTGTCCAAATTTGCTTAAATTCAAAATTTTGCAGTGAAAATGGCAAATTTGGGTTAAATTGGCCTAAAATTTGCATCTCTGGTATAGCTATGGGTCCCTTTTTGGCAAAAAAAGTGGTATAGCTATGGGTCCTACTTTCCAGAGTCGTGAGGCAACTCCCTACCCAAACCATAGTTTTGGGACCCCCCCCCCGGTGGGTTAAGTACCCCCCCTGGGGGGTAATTTTACGGTAAGGCGACAAATTAAGAGAATGAAGCCCATTATAATTACTCTCCATTAAGTGTGTGTAAAAAGATTCACACACAGATTGACAAACTCCCGTATGCGGTCCCAACATGGAGCAATGCCTTAACCGATTGAAATCTCGACGACTAGAAATAATTATCTAGCAAACAATATTGCCGTTCCTTGGAAGTTGAAAAAGCACATAAACAGTTTTTCCATAACAACAAATATATTTTTAAAATCATTGCCATAAAATTTGCAATTATTTTGTGGGTCGGGAAGTTTAACAGTTACATTAATACACTGTATGTCATGAAGTTACATAGATTGGCTATTGCCTAGCCTATGGCACTTGAAGAAATGTAAAGTGAAAATTAATTTTAAAAAATACTAAGCCAGATTAATGTGGTAGTATTTTGGTGGCGTTCACTAATAAATAATTAAATTACGTATGACAATGAATAAACCATTTACTATTGCAATGATTAAAGGACGCATGGTATTATCATACATATAAAAATAAAATTTTGGCTGTTAATATCAGGGGTAAATTAATACTCTGGTATGCAAATGTTATAAAGATGTAAAAACACCAGGCTTTAAAAAAATGGGAACGCCCTTTTCTGAAAATTATGGTAGGTGACCCTATTAATAGTAAACAGTGCAGTAGGTACATTAAGATGAGGCAGGGCCACTTCTTCTTCAAATCAATTAAAGGTGCATTTTGTGCTCTAAAACACCTCATTTTTGTTATGGTTCATAGATATCCCGAGAAAAGATTATTCCAAAATTTCCGTTGATTTGATGAGGCGGTTTTGATGTTATTAAAAATGTTTATCTCACGAGCACCAGAGGCCAAGGCCACTGCATTATAATTTCTGTCTTTTACGGACAGAAATACAAAATGACTATTTCTTCCAGAGTAGATCGAATAGTTGCAAGTATGATTAGGCAACATCCTATACTTTAAGCTAACGGGTAGGGGAGGTAAAAATCTCAAACTCCTTAGGTAAGTCAAGGGGATGAGACTGTGGATCACGAAAAAAATGCCCATGTGTTTGAAGGTGCGTTCATGTGATTTGACTTTCAAATAGCATATGTTATATAAATTACCGTAAGAACAAAAAGAAGTACCCTTTTAAGTTAGCTTGGAACAAGACTAGCTGAAAAACAATAAACGTGTTGGCCTAATAGAGAATTTTATGTAAAATTAAAGCATTGTGGAAAACAATTATCATATCATGCAAATAATTATAGTAATTAGTACTGAAGTACGTATTGGATGGAATATCAAAGAGTTTAATTTTAATATATAAATAATATATTAAAGGTACTTTAAAGGATGTTGTTGTCTTTGAATGGCACTATATTATAGGCTTCTGCACGTTGATGCTCTGGTTTATCTTATTCTGGATAGCTTATAAGAACATAGAGTAAATAAGGCAAGAACAAATAAGGCAAGTTGGATATGTAAATAAAAGTTGGATGTTTAACTTGTTGATTTTCGTAACGGTAGAAGGAAGGCAATGGCATACATCTGTGCATGGAGCACAAGTTAATCAGGACAGGGTCTGCGCCTGCTTAACTCTGATCCCAAGGTGGTTGAATTCTGTGAACCTTTTTAATTACCAGGTTTCAATATCATTCCCAAATGAGCATTTTAAGGGGAAATAGATTCAGGTACAAGTCTGAATACAAAATTCTGTATTTAAAAGTAAATATTGTTTGAAAATGTGTCATTCCTGCTGAAATTAGCCTCCAATAATCGTAATCCATACTGTAACCGTAGATGTGACCTTAACATACTTGAGAAATTGGAACTCATGCTATAAAATGGCCAAATTTGGATTGTCATATTTCAATTAAAGGGGTGCTTCCCAATCATCAGCCTGGACAGCCAGTCCTGCCACTGACACCATCAAACCCAAGATTTTGGTATCATGGGAAAACTTGTATTCCTATGTATGTATTGAAAATGATTGTATTGCAAAATATTTTGGCTGAACTCTTCCCCATTCAGATATTATAAGCATAAATATGAGTTGTTTGCAGTTACAAGAAGTTATTTTTTCAGTATTCTGTGGGCTGTTATGATACACATATTAATTATCGCTCACTTCAAAATGTTATGTCCAAATGAGATTTTGGAAGTAATGTATGTTGGTGATGATCTTCCCTAAAATACAAAGAAAAAGAAAAGACAGAAAAATACCTTGTTGTATATGTAGGGCACTTTAAATGAGTAGGAGACAGTTCAGTCATTTTTAAAAATAATTTTTTTAAACCAAAAGTTCCAGCAATCATTGCTTAGTGCTTACAAAGTCACCTCAAGGAAAGAAAACTGCAAATAGTGACCATATAATACAATCTGTTGAGGTTTCAATAGCAATTCACCGTTCACAGTGACAAACCCGGATTTTAAAATTACAAATTTTATACAAGCTTTTGAAAGAGCAATGTTACATTATTTCGGCCAATATTTGAGCTTGTGATACCCATGTCACTCTTTTGACCCAACCTTCAGGTTGACATATGTTGAAGAAAACTTCTGTGGAGGTTTCGGCTGTGTTTCTCATTTATTTCAATATGAAAAATATCAATAAACATTCCTGTAGCATAGAGTTAAGACCTTCAAATTTGAACATTTCCATTTCTCAATAAGTCTACCACTGCAAAAAATGAAAAATCTAAAGGGTAAGATGGTCGCACCTTGTTGAGTTGGAATGCAATGACTACGGTAATTTTTCTCTTAAAGGGGGATGACCCAATTTTAAGTCTATAAATATTTAATCTCTGTAGAATGGCCTTTACCCCAAACCCCATTTGTAAAGTCTTGCACCGATATTTCAATCCGTTTTGAAGTGAGAGCTAAAAACGTGATTTTGTAATCCCCAAAGAGTACTTTGTAAAATTAATATCAATTGGTCAACCAAAATGGAGCATACTTTTGCTCATAACATCCAAACCAAACATCCTTTAGCCCTAAGATTTTGCAGAGTAAATGAGAAAAATAGTAGGTAGCTTCTGATAACAAAATTTTGATCACTTCCGGTAAAAATCTGGGTCCCTGGGGATGAGGCTATTAGCGATAGGACCATGCAGGGATGCAAAAAATGGTTCTTTCCTCAGGAGCAAAATGCAATGTTCATATAGATGTCTACAAGACTTTCAACCATTTCCTCGGAGCAGCGCTCCCAGCTCCCGCATTTTTTGCACCCTTGGGACCATGGACCTTTAAATGAAATTATTCTTAAAAACTCCATTTTTTAAATCCAAATAGCCAAGAAAAATAGGGAAAAAGCTTGATGAAAAACTTGACTTCTGCATGTACAAATTTGCTAATTAAGATCAGGGATCCCAATTATAAAAATCACTATTTCAAGACATGTAGATCACAGTACAGTCAAATCACTTTGTAATCATGGTTTTCTGTCTGTGCATTGACAGACTGGCTTCTAGAAATTGTCATATTTGTCCATAGGTTTGCCCTTTTCTATGGCCCTTCACATCACATAGAACTGCAATGTGTGAATTATACTGTGTCCTGAGCATTTTAAAAACCCAGACCACGTTAATAAATTGGCTACTATTCACAGAATCGTTTCAATATACAATAGATTTCTGTTCTATTATGAGTGCATCCATGGATATCTAGGGCCATCGGATATTGCAATTGCCAATGCATTGTAAATTGTCCCAGGAATAAGACTTGGAAATGAAGCTTTAGAGTAATCAATGTGAAATTGAATGTGTTGTATGCTCAGTTAAGACAGGATGGCTAGCCCTGCATGTAGTATTCCTGTTTGCCTACAGACAAACCCCAAGTCAATCTAAAGGACCACTGATCTTGGCAGTCCCACCATTTCCTGTCTCAAATGGAAATTTCACATACATAAAAACAATAACCCATTTCACTTTATATTACCAGACTCTGTTTGGGCATATTGAGGGTTAAATTATCACTTAAAAGCAGATGATGTCTCTTAAAATGCTCTTGTTATGTGTTTAGGGAATCTAATATATTACAATTGCATGGAGAAGCTTGACATCTAAAAATATTAATTTCTGCAACAACACCCTTGCTACCAGTGGCACCTTGTTCAACCTTAAAGAGAGAACACTTCCTCAAATAGCACTAGTGCCCAATTGGACAAAATACTATTATATGGGTTATAAGTGATTTGCAGCAAGCACACCCTGAGCTGAAATTTGACACATTATACTTTAAGTAGATCTATTTTACAGAGGAAAGTTTTTCTGTCGTGCATCATATACATGTTCATGATTAATTCTGTATTACATTCAAAGAAAATGCCCAAAATTGAAAATTTGACCAATGCTCTTTTAATTTGAACATTCCTCATAATAATACTTTACATGCTTCTTAAATATCTTTCCAGTAAAATTTTCTATACATTGTTCATGTTTTACACCTTTTTGTTTGTTTTTCTGAATTCTTGAAACTCTCCATGCAAATTGTGTAATAAAAGAGCTTGCTACATCTTCTATTCAGAATTGGCCATTGTACAAAGGATTTCCACTCTATTGTAAATGCATCCTTGACTAACCAGGGCCTGCGGATATTGCACGGACCCAGGAATTTTATTACTTTGCAGCCTATTTAGTTCTTAGATTTCACTCTTAAAATTTGCCTTAATCTATGGCCTTGTACTACGTTTGCACCAGGGGAGCGGAATCTTGCGATACATGTGTCTAAATTCAGTGCTTTAGCTTGAGTTAATTCCTCCCAGAAAATTTCAGTTGTAATGCATTCATTTAAACACAGGATACTAAATTGAAATCGATGATATATTTGTTCTCTTCCATTTGTTAACCGCTTTGATTAAATTATGTTATCAAAGACTATGTTGCTATGTGGGTGTTTTGATTTTGATTAAATATTATAAAAGCGTGTTGAGAAGGTCAATACAAGTATCAACTACCAGTATCAACTCCCAATTCCAAGTAGAGACATAATCATTTGGTGTTATCATAATCAAGAAATAACCTTAATTGTAATAATTATTAATTGTAAGTGCCATACAATTGTTATAATTGAAGTAAATGGATAGGGTGCTCTTAGAGGGCATTTTGAACCAATCCCACAATGCATTGCAATGTGCCTATACTGTATTGTACTAATCACATGTCACTACTTGGGGATAAAGTGTTCTAAAATGTTAAGGACCACACGACCATGATCAGCATTTCCGATAACCCGAGCTCCCGAGTGATTCACTCTTGAATGTTCACTTTCACGCATGGGAAAAAAACTCCCAAGAGTGATTTTCACTCTTGGGATTTGACCAAGAAAGGTTGTCTGGGCCTCCAACTATCCTAGGACATCATTTTCATCCCCCCCAAAATAATGAAAAACCGCCTTCCGACGGCACTTTTCACCCGACATTTATGAAAAAGTCGGGAAATTTGGAGGCCTCATGGTGGCACAATGGCTCTATACTAAAATCAATATAGGACCTTATCAAGTGCACCCAATTTGATTGCAACCCTTGATTGACAGGTGCAGTGCCTATGCCCATCACAAACCTTGCCGATCTGGCTGCCAGGGATGATTCTTTGGGAGCTTACTTGAAGTCTCTATAAAAATCTGTATATGATTTCTATGGTGTTTTATGACGGTTTATTAGTAAATTGGAAAGTACTCTTATTAATCATGGTCGGAAGATATAGGAGGTTATGGGATCTGAGAGAAGGGCTAACTAGAATTTAACTAATCAATATTTCTATCAAATATGTGCAGATTTAGAGGATTTGAAACAAAAAACTTTTTTGATCACATGGAAAATCCCATTGTCAGACCTATTTATTACCCTATGAATTAAGCATAAATGCTGGAAATTTTGCTGTTTCTAGACTTCTCCTGATGTCCAGGCCTCGACATTAAAGACTTTCAAGATGGCGTTGTACTCATATTTTTGTTAACTTCAAAGGGGTTATACTTAGACTGCCGGGGATGGAGTGGGGCATACTCATTTTTTGGGGGGGGGGGGGGCTGGGGAGGGGTCATACTCAATTTTTTTTAGGTGGAAACCACTCTTAAGTTTTTTTCTTCTTACAACATATGGGTCATATCATTTGGGGGGGTGTTAAGGAATGACCTTACCCATTTCTTTTGGGAAAAAGTACATTGTGCGCCTATTTTTGCTGGGGTGGTGGTGACGTTTAGGCTGAGGGCTATCAATTTGTAGAAATCAACCTCGTTGCTCCTGAATATTTGCTTCCTTTATATTTTTTGAATGCTCAGTTACAGGTATGGCTATTCCCAAATTTTTGGTTTGAAGTTAGTCATGGTGTTTGGGGCTCTTTGGCATAATTTCTTTTATTATTCAAAATTAGGAACTCCGTACCATAGAGGCTAAAATGAGACATAATGCATCAACATTGATGCCGCCTTAAATGTAACATTATGGGGCAGTTTTTAATATGACACAATTACGTTCACGGAAAAATCGGACTGCGATCGCGTTAAAAATTTTCACTCTCGGAAATTCATTTTCACCCTTGGAAATTTGGTCCGCAAGAGTGAAATCACTCTTGGAAAAAATCTCTAACACAAAATGCTGCATGATTATATGCTATAAAAGTACTAGTTGCCTTTGTGTTCTAAAATGAGTGTAAAATCAGGGTAGGTATTGGATTTTTGTGGGTCCACATGACCTTATGAGGTGCAATTTCCCAAAACCTGGTTTTTTTTTGCATTGTGGGAGGTCCGATACACCCTCTGGAATGTTCTGGAGTGAGTGTGATCTGGCAATCAAAGTTAATGTTTTGCGCAGAATCAGTAAAAGGAAGAAAGAGTGCTTTGAATTATATTAGATTCTGAAGTGCCTCGGCTGTATTATGTTTACTTTATGTTCTGATCATCTTTGAGTTGAAGTGTGCATATTGATTAACTTCATCAAACAGTAGTAACAGCTTTGAAATCTGTTCTTCCTTGTTTTAATTGCATTGAAAGGAAAGAAAGCCAAGTATTTCGTGAGGTAGTTGATTTACAGTAGCATGCAGCTTACAACATCATTTGGATATCGATGTTCTGAGGAGGATTTCACATTTCCTATTGATTTCTCAGTTTTATTTTGATAATCGACAGAGTATCAGAATGGAGCAAAGGTATAATATGATAGGTATTTTAATCACATCTGTAGCCCATTTAATTTGAGTCACACACTTAAAAATTCAGGTCTTTCCAGCAGCAGCAGCAGCAGAAAGATTTATGTCACAAGAATAACTTAATATACTTGAATTAACCATCCTGTTTATAGATAGGTTTAACACCTTGGACTATCAATATATTATAGGCCTAAAAGACATGGTGAGGATGTTGGCTTTGAAAAATAGAGAGGAGCACTGAAATCACACATTCGTAGGATGATGGATTCAAATTGAGTTGGTCCATGTATAATAAGGTAGGCGAGGGAATACTGACGGCAGAAATTAAAATGGATGCATGGTGTAATGATACAGTACAAATAGCTACTCTTTATGTGGAGTTCAGGAGAATGAAACAAAGGCACATAATGAATATCTACTTCATATGTCTTGAATGTACAGCACTACATAAATTAGAGTTGATTTCACGCTCACCCAGTGTGAATACTTTATCAGTTGGATGTTATGTTATGGATTAGGTACTGAGTGAAGATAGAGTGGCAGGGCTGTGATATTGATTTCTTTCAAACTTTACATCTAAGGAAGCTCATGTCATCATTCAATGCCTGATTTTGCTGATACACTGAAAAATTTACTCCAACCTTGGTTACAGTGTCATATTTATCATATATTTCTCTCTCACGCTCTCTCTCTCTCTCAACTATAATGTGGCTTGGTGTCATTACTAGGGCAGAAATAGAAAGTGACACAAAATAATATTTATTCACTTTTTAGGCATCATTACAGACGTGCACGCATGTCTTGTCGTGGCATGGTCACCAATTAGCACTTGCAAAGCGGAATGAGATGCTCAAAATCTTGACTGTTGTTTGAACATTTACCACTCCCGACGGTAAAATAACTCAAGTGAAATGACCAAAAAAGCACCCTTTTTTTTTTTTCTGGACGTTTTGCAGAATACTCCAGTAGCGCTATTTTTCCCCTACAAGAAAGTTTTCTGGGTCTTATGCCGCAAGAACAGGTGTTATGGTGACCATTGAATTGTGATGATTATACTGTAAATAACTCATATTTATTTTTTCTTGCATTGCTGACATGTGTATTCACTGGAATCTGCTAACTGATGATTGGAGTTAGGTCAATTGTTAAGGCAACTAGTACTGCAACTACAGGAACCCTGGTTTGCCATTTGGTTGGAAGTTTTCATGGTTATCAGCACGTGATCACAATGGGTAAGCAACTGGTGCAACACAAAGCAATAATGTAAAATTTTGCATGAATTATGACAGGCACTAAATGCATACAGTAACAAATGCTGGAATTTGAATGCAGCACTGTTGTCAGAGGAAAAATATGCTTAAGAGATTCATAGAGACATTATTGCCTACTTAGCCAGGTTAGGTAATGATTGTTCTCTTTGTTACAAACAGTGTGGTTCAATATTAATAGTGTACATTAGAGATGCTTAATTGTGTCAGATAAGAAAAAAGAAAATGGAAAAATTAAAATTAGGTCACTCATGAAACAGGTGAACCTCATGCTGCCCTTACTTGCTTTTCTTTTTTCCATAAGATAGAGGACTATAATAAACCCATAGAGATAAGTAACCAAGCAACATCAGGTATGCTTTTGCCAATTGTGTGAGGAATGTTCCTAGAGTGGTTCAGTTGGTGATTTTAAAACAGTGGGTAAGAAACTCCAATTCTGGATTTGATCGGTATACCAGCTATTGATTAATAACAGAATCCGCTCTCCTTTCCATGGTTCCTGGAATTGAGGCAAAGGAACGTAAAGGAATCCCGTCCTCGGAGGGGACGTTAAGCTGTCGGGTCCCGTGTACAGAGAGTCAAAAACTGTAAACATGTACATCGCGTCTTCTCGAATAAGAGTAGGGTGAAAACCACTGACTGTTCCCAATCCGCCCAGCCTCAAAATAGCGGGCCAAGTTAGGAGCGGTCCCGTATCATGGATAAACGCGGCCACGGCCCCGGATAAGGCACACTCAGTTGGAATATCTATGGACACCACCACAAGCCATTACCAATGAATTGGCGATACATAAGAAGAAGAAGTTAGTAACTTAGTATCTACTATAACTTCAAATCAAGGAATTGCCACTACTGCTTCATGTCCAGGACTTCATGAGTCGATGTAGGAATGTTGAATCTTGACACTTTGAAAACATAGATCATGACTTGCTGAATGATAGCCTCAGCATTCTTAATGTGTCGAAGCAAATTGACAATGTCGTTTTGACATCATGCTGCAGTGACTTTTCGGTTCCATTTGTGCAATCAGTTTGCTATAAGATGCATTATATTTGGTTTCAAGTTGGTAAGAATTTCCGTTAAAGATGTGAAGATGTGAATATAGTTTCTGCTGAAAGAATCTCAGGAGACTCTGAAATAGCGGCATATAGGTTGATGTGTTGATCAAAACTTTTTTTTAGCGGCCTTAGTTTTTGTCTACAGGTACAAGTCAATTGAGATAATTTCAATTGTTCCAATAGCCCAGAGCTAGGACTATGTTTGGTTTTCTTGCTTTGTGTCCTCTGATTTAGGCATGCAACACTATGCACACTTTTTGTGTCGCCTGCCCTAAGGCAGGAAGACACATAGGGATCACTTTGTCCACAGTTGTTGTTGTCTGTTGATGTCTGTTGTGAAAAAGGGTTAACATTTGCCAGTAATATCCTCATACTTTGATGGATTTAAACCAAACTTGGGTCACAGATGCAACATGGCATCCCCCATTTGTTGATGAGGTCAGAGGTCACATGCCAAGGTCAAAGGTCATGTGAGGTCAAGTTGTCAAATAGGCTGAAAATGTAAAATTGACCTTATTTGAAAAGTTGAAGTTCAATTGGAACCAAACTTGGTTTATGGAGTTTACATGCATACCTCATGTTTATGAGGTCCAATGTCACATATCAAGGTCAAAGGTCATGTTAAGCCTATCATTCACTAACTGTGATGGCAGGCGACACAAGCGGTCCGAGGACCGATGTATTTTTTATCTAAATTATGTTCTGAGCATAATAGGACAAAGTTTTGATTACCATTTCTTAAACAGCTGTGGGAATTAACAATCTTATTGATTCCTGCCTGGTTTCAATACCCAATTTAGACTGGGTCTTACGCACTGTGTATTGGTGTTATTTTGAGGTTAAAACACTTGCATCATACCTTGTTTTGCTACATTTGTACATGCCTGTCAATGTTGGCTCTCGTTGTGTATGTTATTTGTGTATAACGGGTTGTTCAATTTTTCTCAATCTGTAGCTGGAAGAACCACTTATATTCTGCTGTTGTCACATTGTCGAGAAGTACATGCATGTGTATGTATGAACCTGCAAAAATACTCGTTGAAAATAGACCTTTTCAAATGTTTGTACAAAAATACAACATATGCAGGTGTCCTATATGCCAGCGTACATTCACAAGTGTTTACCAGTGATGAGCATTATGCAGAGGTGAAATTAGTGTAAGTGCTGCCCCCAACAGCTGTGTGTGATAACCCATTATTGTAAACCTGGAAGGGGTCATCATGTTCCGAAAGCTTTGATTTGAAAAGGGTCTATTGGGCTTTGGTGTGGGTACTCCTTCGGCACTGAATCTACTTTAACCTACAGGTCTTATTGGGCTTACACCATTTTCAAAATATAATAACAAGACAATCTCACAAAACTTCTGATTTTATTATGGGTAAAGTGGAGACTTTTTTCTTGGGGGGGGGCATAACCTAATTGTGGTATTTTGATAATTCATTTTTTTTTTTATTAAGATGGTGAGCTAACTTGCATGAGTGTGCGTTCATGCCACTCTGCTCATCTGAGAATTTTTGTAGCATTATTTTTGAGGACAGGTTTCCCAGCATGCATTGCAAATGACCTGATGACATCACACCAATGCCAGTACCCCATACAGTAACTGCATGTATCTCAAATTCAATGGTGCTATTTTTATCATGTTACCCACCAGAAATTCCACCTTTTACACAAAAACTCCCCCTTTTAACCGCCCATTTTGACTCACCCTTATTTTTGTTCTGTTGATATTTCCCTCTACATTTAAGTTAATGTGAAACAGTTCCGCTGGCATCGTTTTAGCACTTGTTTACCATCGGGTGTTAACTTTCAGCAGTCAACCATTGATACAGTGGTCAAGTTACATTGGTGTATGTAACAAGGGCATATTTACTATGTACCTTTAATGGGATGAAACCCATAGCTGTTAATGGGTGCTTGTTCCGATTTATGTGCATTGTGTTTCTCTACGTGATATGAGAGCCTGGTACTACTTTGCACATACACCCCCATACAGTCGCGTGGGAAACAAACTTGCAGTTTTGAAGGAGAACAGCAATATGCTGTTGCAAAGCCCGATTCAATACTAGTGCTAATATTGGTGGTTAACACTAAAACGGCGGTTTTTTGTTTATATCTTGAGAATGAAAGGATTTTAGGGCTCAAATTCCGGACGACAATGATAAATATAATACGGCCCTTCATTTGATTGCAAAATCGATAACTACTTCCGGGTAAATCAGGGGGTCCCAAAGACGTCGGAAAACGCACCTTTAATGAGGAGGACTGACCAATATTAGTCTTTATACGTCTTTGCACACTTAGCAATTCTGTGTAGTCATAATGCCAATAAGTCAGTTAGTGGCATTTGAGATGGCTTTTAAACCAATATTTGTAGGTCATTTGGATGTCATCTAAAAATGAACAACAAAGGCAAGGTTTTCTTTGGACTCATTTAAAATGCATTTTCAACTTTCACGCTTAGTTCTGCATTTGCTCATGAAAATAATTAGGAAATGTTTATAACAAGAAAAGAACAAAAATTGACCAATTCATCATTTGAGAGCCGTGTATACTCGCCTGGCCGCACGCAAGAGTTAAAGCCAGCATTTTCACATCAGGGACATAGTAGAAAAAAAGAGTAGTCTAAGAACTCCTTCCAGTGAAATTTGACCATTTGTAGGGAAATGTTTTTTGATTTTCAACAAAAAATTCATAACAAAAACTTCTTGGGGAAATGTGGAATCATCTTCCCAAGAAATATGCCTTTTTTCCAGGATGTCCCAATACATGGTTCCCCTGCCCCAGCAACAAGTACATGCCCAACATCTTGTCCTAATGATAATTCCAGAAGCGATTTCACTGATGCTGGTCAAATCCACAAACAAGAACATATTGATGTATCTGTGCATAACTAATCAATTATGTAATGAGATGTGTGAAATTTAAGACTCTAGTGCATGATAGTTAAGATTACTTTGCACATCCGAATCTCTTGCAACCTCCATTTTTTTTTTTAATAAATCGCTCTACAGAAATAATGTGAATTATCCCTATTACGCCACAGTAAATAAGGGATGTAGTATTTAAAGATGAATTAATTTAAGCTATCTTTTTTATTATGTTTACCAAACACGATTGAGTGCCTCATTCATCTGGAATGGAATTCAAAATAGTGTAGTTACAAAAGGCCATGTTACAGTACTTGACAATATTTATTGTTTTAAATGATATAAAGAAATATTTTTTAAATCCCTAGACACTTTAAAAGTATATTTTACTGGTAAAAGTGATACAAAGTGTTTTATTTATTGAACTGATGCTAGGAGTGTTTGAAGGAAATTTTGAATGTTTCCTTGGCAGTAGAAAGGTTTGATGTAAACCTGGTTACAATTTTAGTGTCTTGAAAACCCATTTGTTATGCCTATGACCTCATGCAACATTTTTTTGTAAGTAGTAAATGGAGGCAACTACTCACATGTCCAGTAGGTTTAATTGCAGAAATATTTTCACATCATTGATTCTGTGCTTAACACAACATGGCAGGAGCATTCTTCAAAAGCCTTTCTAGTTGTGTATAGACACGACATATGTTAACTAAGGCCCCAAGAATTCATCACAAGGGAAAGAGAATTGTTTCTTCTCACATCAAACCTTCAGCAAGTAATCTTCTCACTACATGAAAGATTAGGTATGTTGGTGTGTCTGTGCATGTATGTGTGTATGCATGCATAAATCTACATTTACATGCACATGTGTGGGGACTTCACCAGAATACTAAGTATGACCTACAAACTTTGATATAATGATAGTCAAATTATTATAGAATAGTAAAAAATGTTAACTGTGACCATATAATTATTTTGATTTAATCCAATTCAAGCCTTCTAATTTGGTTGGCACTCTGAGTTGGTCCACATAGAATGTTTGAGGTGTGTGCATTCTTGTCTTATAATGCTTTAAAAGGATAGAAAGAAAACCATATTTCTCCTTCTGACAGCTAAGAATTTAGTTATTATTTGAAATAAGGCTTACACATGTTCTACAGTTTTGGTGATTAATCCAAATTTTTGATCAAAAAATCAAATCAATTCAGAGGCAGGAATGATAACTAAAATAAGCCCCCCCCAAAAAAAAATAAAGCTTATGAAAAACCCACATTGTGACATCTCTGGACAAGCTAATAATGGTTAAAACTCAATTTTCATCACATCTTACTTTAGCTGCAGTGCATCAGGTAATGTGGCATATGTGAACTAATAATCTAAGTGCCCATTCACAAAATTTTATAAATTGAGTGTTATAAGGACGGTAAATTTGCAGGATTTTATGTAGCAACAGGCAAACAAACTAACTTATTTTGTTGGCCTCAATCATTTTTGTAGTGAAACATGATTATACACATAGTTTACATGCTTAGTATTTTGTGACTGACAATTTTGATTTGATATGATAGTGTGTTGATTGCTGATATTAGAGGGATTGTCATCCGCAGATGCCCTTGCAAAAACGGGGCTCAATCCTTCCATCAATCAGTATGCTCGACTTCATTTATTGAAATTCCAGTAGCATATTTCAGCTCTAACTGCCTGATATTATGCTTTTATGCACTTATGTATGATTACACCGACTGACTGCTGAGATGAACGGAATGGCAATGCGTGCGTAAGCACTGCTTGGATGCACAAATAAAATGGCGATAAAGCATACGATTTTATGACACTGAGTGTGTGAATTTGATTATTAAATGATCGGAAACAATGAATATGATGCGTAAAATTTTGGGACTGACCAACCGTAGCTTGTAGAGGAAAAGGTTGCCATTAAAATGTTTGTAGTGTAAGATGAGATAGCTGATAAGAGGCAGACTACCTTGAGAAAATAGAATTGCATTTTATAAATCTATTACTTAAGCTAAACTACTAATTAGAAAATTGATATTTTGGGGCAATCTTGAGTAATCCACTCCATATTCAGAAGTGTTTCACTGTGAAAATTAAGAGGAATTTCAATTTATCAGTGAAGAAAGCTTAAATTGGAAAGAGTGAACGATAGAAATAGGCTTATGTTATGTAAAACTTTATTATGAAAAAAAAATTAAAAATGCAAACCTTCCTTTTTGGATATGATATGTCTTTATTGTGGCTGCTTGTACTACATCTAGCAAGCTCTGTAAAATCTGATTTTTTTTGCCAGAAGGAAGGAAGGTATTAACGTTTAATGACACATCAACACAAAATAGTGTCATGTAGTGTCTACACAATGATTATACATACAAAGATTGCCAGAAATCAGATTTTTGTAGCATTTAACTAGCTGCAGACATAAGCGTCGGAAGCATTTTTGTTTTGGGACATACAGGTTAAGAGGGCAGCCAAAAGACAAAGGGCCGACAAATTTTCAATTTTTTCTGGCTCGCTTCGCTTGACGGCCACCTTTGTAAACCACTCTTAAGGTGTTGACATAATTTAAATAAGCCCAAGAATGTCTTTAAATTTGATATAGTACATTCATTTTGTGCTGATAACAATTATGAAGGATTAAAAAATGTATAGTTTGCCCAAACTGCAGGTTGTAGTTCAGTTTTGAGGCAAAATAGAGGTAAGGTCACAATGGGGTAAAATTTCAGATTTATCCATTTCTCATAAAAAGTGTCAAATTTTAAGTCTAATGGTACAGGAGCTGAAAATATGCTGGTTGCACCATCTATGACATTTTGTTGCCCAATTTATAATGCAAATGAGTGTGTCTGCGGTATACATGTAGGTCTCATATAACTGTCAAACAAGGACTTCGAAAGCATACTTTTTAGTAAAGACCAAATGAAAAATTTCTAACCTGACAAGTACAAAATCTGACCATTCTTTAAAATTTTAACCAGGGTGGCCTTGAATTGTTATACATGCGCTAATTGTACAATAACACGGTTTGCATAGAGTGTACATGATACACATAGTGGTGGAATCCAAACCCTTTTATGGAAACGTGTTCTATGCATATTCAGATTGATCTTAATCTTTGCAGATCTGAAAGTACAGAGTGTTTGGCATATTATTAAAGGTGTCTTTACTGAAGGTCCCAGTGATATTAGCATACACAAAAGGTAATAGGTGTGTGAAATAGCTATGGAACGTCACTTCATAGTGAGAATGAAGTTCAACAATGGCACGACTCAGAGATTTCGAAATATTATTTTTTTGTGTAATAATGAAAAATAGTCAACTAGAACTAAAGATAGTAACCTAAAATGCACAATTCCGAAATTTGAGATGAATCGGAGTTTTCGTTTTGATGCAGTAAACATTTATGTGTAGTATTGCGTCCCATAGGATACTGTGTATAACAAAAATTCCGGATCCGGAATTTTAAAACAAAGTTGTGATTTTCTATATGAAGGAATTCGATTTAAGCTTAGCAATTTCACACAGTGATTAATATATGGACAAGCATTATGTGCATGCAAAAAACACGATTTTTTTGGAAATTGAGGGCGCCCTCCTCAGGAAATCTCTGAGTCGGCCTTTAATATTTCTTCCCTAGTGGCCCATTTTTCCCAGATTTTTCCTGCTTTTATATCACAATTCCCCTACCTTTGGGAAAGTTATTTGGATGAATGTTTACCCCTTAGGAAATCTTGTGTATCTATTATTAAATTTGTAAGATTTATTATGTGTGCTCAAATTTCTCATAACTTGGGATATTTAGTGTTTGAAAAATGTAAAAAAGCTGTCATGTGAATTCAAGAATGCCTTAAATTGTTCAAAGCTACTGTATGCAGTATGTACATGTTATATTACGGCTATAGTGTATACCAAAAAAACAGCCTTCCATTTGATCTCGGTGACATCTCATATGAATAGCTTGTTGTATGGAATGTTTCTTGTATAGGTTTTAGTGTATAATTCTATAGTGCTACTGTATGATAAATGACCTTTGCTATACATAGAAATGAAAAACAATTGCTACTGAGCTTCTTAGTTGCAACATCTTCTGATGTCCTGCACAGCTGATTTTCGTCATTGTTCCAAGCATCCTCAATTTGTCATGTATATTAGCAGTGGAGCACTTATCTTGTCTTTACTACTTGAGCACCAATCATGCTCTTAGCCTACATCCAAACTTGTGGACCCTACGGAGTGCTGAGTTGACCAGTGTAGACAAAGAAACTATGAGATCTGGCAATAGTAGTATTACATCTGTCAAAATGATAAACCAAAACATTTGTAAGTGAACCTATTACTGTTGTGATATTTGTTAATGGGTACTTTTAGATATGCAGTCAATTTATGAAACGCCCTCTCTAATTTCAGTCAACAGAAGGTGTGATAATTGCCATAACACTTAATACTAAATTTATGTGTGCCCAAAATGCTTTGCTACTGTATAGGTTGATTAGGAGAGCAAGCATGTTTAAAACTTGTAAACTTTAAAAATCTATTTAAAAATTGTTTCTTATTTCTTTCTACTTGCTTATTTAAATAAAAAAAATGAAATGTTCTGTGTGGGTGTTCTACAAGTTATTGAGTGCAAAGTCAGAGAAATTTGTATCCTATCCTTAAAAAAATAAAGGCCTACATGTAAGGTAGCCATGAAAGTTTACCAAATTTCTGTATTCATCAGTTAAGACATGATGTTCAGTCTCAAAATGCATTTTTTATACTAAATCTGAGAAACTTGAAGCCAGATATAACCGAAAACTCTTTTCTGTTTTCCTATAACATAACAGGTGAATGCCATTTTGACACTTCAGATAATGACTACAGTAAAAGCACATTAAAAATGATGTCACGTTTTGTGTGAAAATAAGCACCCTGGAAGCGGAATTGACAAGGTTCTGGTCAATTAAATACTCTTGGGAGATATTTTTCTTTCTTAGCAAACATTCATAAAATTTCAGCACATGCCTTCTTCAAATAGCTCGTATTTCAGCACATCTCTCATGCAAGCATCTCGTGTTGATATGGCGACGGCTATAAGAAATACTTATATAGACAAATCACATTTAACTCCTTAACCCTCCACCTTCCTGAGGCATTTTTTTTAAACAAAACTCTGGGGGTGTGATTTTACTGATGTCAAGTTGAAAGTATGAAAATTCTGGATAAACTAGTCATTTCCTGTCAAGTAGAGCCAAAATCCACTTCAAAATTGGATATAGGGACCAGGGTGCTTTCACAAGAGGTCAACAAGTTAACTTGGCCAGACCTTTCCTCCAGAACAACCCAAGCATGCAGAGAATATAAAAGAATCATCTTCAGAATTAAAATTGTTTCCAATTTGTTTCATGGAAGATACAATACAGGCTTATCATGTAGCAATCTTTTCATGGCTTTAATTAATGAGGTTGTAGTAAAAAAACTTAATGTGTTCACATTTACTCTAGAGTTTCTTTAGTTTTTTATGTATTTAACATCTCAAACCATGTTAAAGCTAAAAGTTGATTCACAGCATGGCATTGATTTCTCTTTGTACCGGTTTGATATTGATCTTTTGGAAAAGAACATCTTTTCAAGGGCAGGTGTTACTAAATGAAGTGCATGTACAGAAACAAAGTATATCAAAAGAAATTTGGTTAAATGTGAAACTATACAAAAATATTATTTTGAATCCTGTGGTTTAAACAATGTATTTTGTAATCTTTAGGGTCAACTCTTTTGTAGTTAATGTATTTCTGCATATAAGGATTGCTATGTGCATCTGTACTCCTGAGGAGGAATTCTGCGAATGCCACTACAATCACAAAGATTGAAAAAAGAAATGAACATGTTCCTCTAAAGTCTTTAGAAATTGTACATCTCAGAAACAAAGGTGGTCATAATAACTACAATCAGATCAAAACTCTTTTATGCTTTGATTGGGACCATCAATCTTCTCTATGCCATTCTTGACTGCCACTCAAAAAAGTTGCAGGTTGCTGATATAATTACATGAAAAGCTTTCTAGCTTCTAACTGTAGTACATGTGTTTGTACTTCAGAAAGTGTGAGTGCAAAATTATTTACAATTTTTGTCAATGCACATGTAGCATTTTTTTTAAACATTGGATTGATTAATTTCCTTGTTTTGCATACAATTCTTAAAGGGATTAGCAGCGATAATGTGAGAGAATAAAAAAATGTGGAAATGCATTTTTTAAACTTATAAATCAGGGATAAGTATGTACAATTCCATATAACTGCTTTAATGTAGAAACAAAACACCAAATAGTGAAAAAATGAAGTATTTAAAACAATTTGTCATACCGTCTCCCCCAAATAGACAAACAGCAGGAGCGTCTCAAAATCTACACTGACCAGCTGATTGTGGTTCACACCAGTACAGCATAAACAAAAATCAATAATGTTTGTGTTTGAGGTCAAACTGTATTGATCATGGTGCACAACATCACGCTGAAAATCTGTGATATTAACCGGGAAAGGCTTTTTTGATCTCAAGTTGGAATTTTGATACGCACGTATAGAAATTACAGAATCAGATAAAAAGTACTGCCTTGTCTTTAATACACGGATTTAAAGCCAACCACTTACAGGTTATGTTCGCATATCCATGCCAGAGTCAAAAATATGAATTTTTATGATTTTTTCGGTGTTTCGGGTTAGCAAATCGCTGCTAATCCCTTTAATAAAAAATATTTGTTGCATTATTGCCTTAATAAATGGATCCAAAAGAAGAGCTTGTGATTATAAAAAAATTAGAAGGGTATTACCCAATCCTCAGCCTTAACCATACCACTCACACAACCAATCCTCAGATTTATCATTAGCTTGTATTTTTCTCATTTCCACTTAAAAATATTTTGACTGAACAAGTGTAAATATCTAGTTTACGGTTACCAGAAATTATTAGTAATCCCTAGGCTGTGGTAATTACTGCTCACTTTAAAATGGTATGTCAGATTCAAATAAAATTTTGGAATTAAGGTGCGTTGGTGATGGTCTTTCCTATGAAACAAAGACAATTAAATGTTGAATATTCATTATCTTTCCCTGGAGATGGCCAGCACACCCAAGTGTTGAAAAAATATGTGTACTTTGCCGGAATCGAACCGGCAACCTCCGTATTACTAGTACGGTGCTCTTACCAATTAAGCCAGCAAGCCAAGGTTGGTAGAGACGCGATAGATTTAATCTATAGGTGTTGGGTCCAAAAGGTGGCTCTCACTTTCCTAGTGGATAGCATCAGAATAGTATACAATATTCATATTTGTTTTAAATTTATACTTGTAGCATCAAAGTATTTTAAAATCTCAAAATTGTTATAATCAGTTGGGGCACCTTTTAATTACTGAATATGACAGTATTGAAGTTGCATAGACAATGCAAGCGTGTTCATCTATCAGAGTACCAGGCTCATAATCATGCTCACCTCAGCAAAGATTGAATCATTTGTGTCAAACTGAATAGTGCACAGATGTTGTTGTTGCACTTAAGCTCTATTTAGTCATTAACATGTAAACCTCTAGTGTGTCCCAGGGTTTCTAGATAAATGACAGGAAATTAGGGCAGCATTGGAAGGGCTGCTAAACCCATGTAGGCATATGTGTTCCATGCAGAATTCACATCCAGGATATTTAAAATGATTCCAGGAAGCATTAGAAATGCTCATCAAGAACTGTGCCATAATAATGGGCAAAGCTACACTTCAGAATGTTTGATTTTCACCACTGATTTCCAGTAAGTGTGAGGATTATGTCAGCTCAAAAATAATGGAAAGATTATAGATATTCTGAAGTACAAATTTGGACTCATTGGCAAAAGTTTGTTTTTGTAAAATGTAGGTATTTAAACATGAGTACATGGACCAGTGGGCTTTGCCTGATACTCTGCAGGGTTAGAAATTTGTGTAAAGATGCGAGAATTGGTTTCATTCTCCTGCATTTAATTTGTGTATAAACTTAAAAGGTTTGCGAGAATCAACTTGGATTATTGCAAATTTGTTCAGGAGAATCTTTGCAAGAATCGATTCTCGGATTCTTGCTGAAATTCTGACTCTGATAAGCCACACCCTTTGTCCTAAAACTGGCAATTTGGTGCTTCGGTTTGTTGGCTATAATTTTTCTATAAATCATTTGTGATCAAACAAGAAATCTTACCAGTGAATTTATTGGAATTGCTCAGCTTCATGCAAATTAGGTATTTATGATGTAAAATTTGAGAAAGTATACATAGTTTACATACATTCGTCTTGGATTTTGTGGTAGTTCCTGCTTCAGACTGATACATGAATGTAACAACTAAACGTCTGAGCCAGAACAAGTGCGTGCACTTTGCTGCTTTTTTAATGAGAGCACACATGAGCAGGAAATGTGTAAAGGTGACCTGCAGAAATAATATTCTAAATTAAATAATCAATATAAGAGACAGGTGATGCCTTTGTTCATCCTCTGTCAGATATTACTATATTTTCCGGAGTTGTGGTTTTAGAAAACAGCAAATAATAGGAAGTTAAACGAGGATGCCGTCTTCTAGAAGGTCGGACGTTCTCCTGCAAGGATGGCGCCACAACAATTATAGCTGAACTTTGAAACCGATCATTTATGTCATTTGCTTTTTGCCTTTCTGGTGTTGGAGAAGGGAAAGTTATTTCATTAGTTACTGTAAAGGAAGTTATATTTGTCACTTGGTGTGTGATAGCCCTGTATTCACAGCATTAATTACAAATTAAGGGATTCCAGACAATTTAATTACAAATACTGAAGTTTGTGTGCTATGATTAGAAATTGTATTGACAGCTTGCAGCATAAAATTTCAGCAGTATATAGAAGTACTTGTAAGTTGTAAAATTGCAGGAAATTGATTTCACCTTAGAAATCCAACTGATCTTACAGTGACATTGGCAGTTGGGTTTATGCTAGCAGGTGTAGTTGTTAGGAACCTTGGTTTGATGTGGCCCTTCAACAGGAAGAACCTGCTTGGCAAAAGTTGGCATTGCAGTTTAAAAATAGCCTTTAGACTCATTTTAAGCATGTTGGCCCCATTGCTCCATTGATTAGCTTTTCTATTGGCCTTGTATGAGTATGTAGGTAATAGCTGTGTCAAGCATGTTTATGGACCCTTCTTAAAGAGCTCGGCATTGACAACAACAGCAACTTTTCCTGTCTAACTTCTGTCATAATTCCTGACATGCCTGCCTGCAGCATCTACTTCAACAGCTGGTTCTACATGAAGGACTTCATATCATGCCATCCCTCAAGGCAATGTCGGCAACACTGCGTACGTTCTCCTCTCAAATTAAAATCATTGAAATAGAAGAAAAATTTATACCCAGAATCCAGACATCGTCTTTTAAAGGAGCAGGCGAGCGAAAAAAGCTCCTCTGCCGTTCTAAGGAGAGCGTAGAAGAGCGGTTGATAAAAATCCCTCCAGCCCACGTAAAAGGAGTGATTTATTATTCAAAGCTATAAAAATATAGTCTGGTACAACAGACTATCTCTCGGGCTCGGGCTGGAATTGTAACAGTGAATAACAAGACTGCAGCAACCCATAATTAAACAGTAGTCGAGTAGTTATTTTATCACAATGGTGTATAAATTTACCATTTTAAGCTGACTTTGAGTCCCACATGAAAAGTAGCGCCTTAACTCAAGTTTAATATTTCGTTAGAGGCAACAGAGAATCACCGATCACCCCATTTCCATGTTTTATTTTGGTGACAAGTACAAATTTAGGTTAACTTCCATCCATAGTTTATTGTAATAGTACGAGTAGGCCTAATGATGTTTTTGCTGCACCTCACACGCGTGAATCTGTGAAGATGTTTTAGCCTGTCGAGCTGTCTTCTGCATAGATCCCACCCAAACTTCTGTGACAAGCAAGCTGCCGTCAATAACTTCCTTCATATGACCAATCTCCCCGAGCGTAACTTATCACCTGACTTAGCATAAACCCTTTAAAGCACCTCGTACGAAGACGGAAGAGGTTATTTTTCCGATTACTTCGCGTAAACAAAACTACAGAAGAAGCATGAAGTGTCAAACAAATCATCGTAGTCTGCTAAAAAATCGAACGGTTACATCGTGCTTTGTCAGGTTACTTCTTACTTTCCGGTAAATAACAGACTGGCAGTAAAGGTCAGCGCACGAACTGTACTGTGTTGCATGCTTTCACACGTGTCAGAATTGCATCTTCAAGAATTATCTCGGTTTTGTGGTCACAGATCCATTGTTTTTTAATGAATGTGGCACGGACGATCAGTATGTCTCGGACCTGGCAAGGCGCGCGATAATCGCGCTCACATAAAGCACGTTCAGAACGCGCTGAGCGCTCGATCGGCCGTGCGCCTTAAAGACATGTCACTGCGGAGAAGCAATTCGATTTCAAAGTTACCATCTAAAACAATGAAAGGTGTCCAGCATAACATACTTCTGTGGCTTAGATTGACATGGTTTCAGAATTGACTTAGGTTTTTAGTGCCAAATTGTGAAAAAATTCATATCTGAGCAAAAATAACCATGTTTAATTTTTAAGATGTTCTTTCTATGGGTAAAATTGGGTTCTTAATTAAATGAATTTTTAATGTAATCGAAAACCCGGTACACAATGCACATTTTGGCTACAAAATAGTTGATTTTGGGCACTTTTTGGTCCAGAAATCACACTGTTCGGGTGACAAAATTTTTCACCTACCAACTTTGAATACTTACAGAGTCTACAATATACATCTATATGACCCTTTAAAGTGTTCATATATCAGTTAATGTACTAACTTATGGATTCAAGTATTTGTTTATCATTATTTCATAATTTTGCAACAACCAGAACCAGTCAAGTTTGACATGTCCCGTGACAACATTCAAAATTAGCACTTCGAACAAAATTTTGCTTTGCACATCACATCTCTGGAAGGAAGGGTCTACAGTGATGGTTTATACCTTTCAGTTTTATGCAAGCATTTAATAATCAAATTGATACCTAACTTGCTTCATTTCAAGTATAGGAATAATTCCAAAAATACAAAAATGTTTCCCCTATCCCTTGATTTTTCCAATGCGTGAAAAAAAATATTGTTGTTCAATAAAATTGGAACTACGAGAAAACTAAAAGAGCTATAGGCCTTGAAAATTTATCGATTATGCCAAAACAATTCCCTATATTTATGGTATTAACTTTGTTTTACCTTGTCTAAATTGAGATTTTTTTTTTTATCAATTTGCGGGATCCAAATTTTACCTAAAAATCGGCACTTCGAGAACCCGTGAAAAATAAACGAAAAGGGTGACATCATTGAAAAGTTAATCGATTGTGCCCAAGACATATTCCCACAAGAATATGTCATTAAATTTTTGTCAACTGCAAAATATTTGAGAATTTTTTTTTTATCAAAGCAAGATGCAATGTATCACAAAATACCATGGTTTTCTATGGGACTTGGCATTGCGCAATACCCAAAATCCATATCTCCGGAACGCTCCAACCTTTTGCATTTTTTACTTCAGATTTGGATTCTAACAACATTTTTACTTAGAAAACAATTTTTGTTTCAACTGTTAAAGCACCTTCACATTTTTTACACTTTTGGGCAGTAAAACCTAGGTCGAATCTGAAACCATTCATATATTGTGTTGTCACTGAGAAATAATTATACAAGTATGAGCATGCTTAATTAATTCATACATGTGGGGCATCTGCCATTCTTTCCCCAGTTTGTTATAAAGTGCGAAAGTGGATTATGAATACCCAGATGTTCCCCTGTTGATATAGTGGGGGGGGGGGGGCAATATTAACTATTGATGATTAATACCAAAACAGACAATGGAGTTTACAATGGGGAGTACTGAAATAGGTAAAATTGTGGCAGGGAATTAAGGACTTTCAAAAAAAATTTTTTTAATTTTTTTAATTTTTTTACTTATATATAATAACAAGTGTATGTAATTTAAAATCTAGTGGGCTGAGGTAATTTTGCTTCTCTACTCATAACCTTTTTGTCATATGCTTAGGCAGCAACTAGCAGGTTTCCTTACTTTTGCCCAGTCTGTGATTAACTTGAATCAACAGATTCATCATTGTATGTTATTGAAGGCGACGTTTTACTAAATTGAACTGCAAGTGCAAATTGAAGACAGTGACAATGTGGCGGAGTAATTGGAACAGGGCCTACATCTTGATTCATAAACTAAATGACATCAGAAACCATCCAGGAATCAAACCGATGGCTTTTGCAAAGACTCAATTTTCATTAAGAAGCATATACATTTAATAACTGCAGATGACACAAGCAAGAATAAGCGCACAGAGATTGGGATGCCGGGACCCCCCTGAGCACCCTGGTGGCAGCTAGCCAGCGTTGCGTGAACGTGCAGTTGCAAATTCTCTGCCCTTGTGTGTCGTGAAACCGATCTTGGCTACAGAAGCCAATTTCCTGATTAAGCGACGTTGGAAGAAACACATGACATTTTCACTATTAACCTACCAATATCCCATTGAGCCCATTGCACTGGCCTTTGTTCAAACCTAAATAACCAGCCAGGTCGTTCCATCGTTGCAAAATTGACAAAACGTTCTGCAGTCTTGAGGGAAAAAACATCAAGAGCCGCGCAGTATGCTAAACATTTAATTGGACATTTGCACAATTTGGTAAATACAAGTTCATTGCTCAGAGAACATTGCCCAACAGTTAGCAACGTGCAGCTTGTCATTAAGTTGAGGTTTTAAATTGGAGAAGTTTGTGTCAATTTGTGAAGTGGATGAAAATTTAACAAATTCAACTGTAATCTATTTGGTGGATACAACTTGGGAAAGCAACCTAATTATCATCTTCAATGGAATAGGGAAAGAGCCGTTTATCTAATCACATGTTAATGCTGCTGATATTTTTCTCTTTTTCTACTCATGTAGGTTTGTGTGTGGGTATGTATTTTTTTTATTTTTTTTATTGTTTTGTTCAATTTTGCATTTGGTATCTCTTGAAGCTATCTACAGTCGATAGCAGAATATCAACCGGTAATTAGTGAGTTGTTTCATTGGCAGATTACACTTATTAATGGCAAAGGCTGACAAAAAACACACTTTTGAGGGGATAAGAAAATTTTAATTATCCTGTATTTGCTGTGATAAGATAATGTTTTTTGGGTTTAAAAATACTCCAAATGACTGTCACTGTGTAATATTGTAAAGTTTGTATCTATTAACAAGGTTAATTTATAAAAATGGGTTTAATCAGTCAACATTTATAAATGTGAGTGAACATTTCCTTAATCTGTAAATGAACTTAAGTCAAGTGCAATGGACAGTAATCCGAAAATGTCATATGGACTTTGCAGGAAAGGAACGTGAAAATAACCCGCAAGTTAATACTGAGCCTATCTTGGTTCGTAGAATCAGAATGCATTGCTCTGTGCATGTCAAAAGGTGCTTCATCAAACTTGACCTTTATTTTACATGATAACTACACCAATTTTCATTGGTCATTCATTTGATTTTTTATGATTTAATCAATCAATTCAAGACTGATAAAAAAAGCTAATGCATAACAGATATATATTTTCATTGGGTACTCAGAGGTGTATGTCATGTAAATGAGCCATCCGATATACTGTAAAAGTGGTAGTGCTCATGGGTTATCATGCACATACTGCGCCAATAACCTCTTTATCAGATGCAAATTGATGTTGATATTATTCACTTGGTGAGGCGCTTTCTTGAAATACAGAAATTGTGTACTATCATTTGAAATAACCAATGTGATTTAGGTTGTATAAATGGATTGTACACCTTTATGTGGTGAAACTTGCTGCTGGTGGGAAAATTTTAATATAATTTTTTCCCCCAGGAAAGTTGTGAACATATGACTTGCAGCAGTGCTGCCCCCAGAAATTCTCTCTTTTTTTTGGTGTATTTAATGCCAAAATATGCTCCATAAAATCGCTTCTAGAAGCATTAAAATAAATTTTAATATCCCCCTTTCCCTCACCAGTTCTCACATAATCCAGCGGGCAGAATGAGCGTCAATCTAAATCCCAGATTCCCAACTTTCCATGCTAGATTTGCTGCTTATTCCGATTTCCAAAAGAATAAGTCAGCACTGTTGATATCATGCACAAAAATCAGAACAAAATCATTAATTTTAAAAAGGAAAAGTGATTTTTTTTCCATTTGAATATTGCAAATAGAATATTACGATTTTCATATTTTTGAAATTGCATAGTTGCTTTGGCAGAGAATCAAAAACAAGCATGATTTAAAGGAGCTTTTGTGAGCCATAGCCTCACCCCACAACTTAACCTTTTTACAGTTTAGGATCTTTTTATATGTCATCTTACCAATGGAATAAGCATTGTAGACATGCCTATCTTAAACATGCAGATATGCGACTTCACTAGAAATTCATACTCTTCTGGTGTTTTCTGTCAGCATAAAATGATCCAATACAACATATAAAGCTTTGTTAACGCTATGATACCAACATTTATTAATGCATACATCGTGCATTATCATAACCGACAGAAATTTTGGAAAGCCAGTTTTTTTCTCAAGGATATTATTGACCCATAACCACCCAAAAGTTAAATCACAAAAAAGCACTCGATAATCTACATGTATACATTTCTACTACAAGATTACATTGTTTTCACATTTCCAAATTTCAAGAATACCCCCCTAAATAGCAACTTATCATTGTCCTTTAACAAAACATTTAGTACAAGTAAAGAAATAACCCCGTTAAAATCGTTCGGGGCTTTTTTGAAAAAATTTGGTGAGGATGCCCTTATTATTTGTTTTTTTATTTTTTTTTCAAAATAATACCCGCCATGAACTAAGATGGGCACCATGATATATTTGAAGATAGAGATTTCGTTGTGGAATAGTAGTCTAAGAATTGAAGAAATTGCTCAACAAAAATGAATGGTATCCTCATTTCTCTTTTAAAATAGGTATGAGATTCAATAGTGCCCGATATTTTTGTTTGGACTTTCGTTTTTCCCCCCTTTTTAGCCGCCTTTTTTCTTGGTGTTTGTTTTTTTTTTAAAATAACAAATAACAAAAAATCGTGTGCGGCGTCCAAAAAAAATGGAGCGGCGAGGACGACAACTGCGTTTTTTTCTTTAACTTGGCCTTATGAATCATCGCCTTATACTGTTTAACCTCAAAGATAGGCTTATACCCATTTCTTTCCAACATACCATGAAGGTTAATTGGTGATTGGCAATTAACCATTACCATAATTGACATGAAATTGATTTTAAGTTCAGGACAGATTTGAAAACAAATTAAGCAAGCAATATGTGTGATGAAAGTGTTAGTAATCTAAAACTGATAAGCTTTGCTTCATTCTCAAGGCTGGGCTAAATTTAGAAATATACCCAATTAATTTATGTCCAACTTTCAATTGGAGACCCTTCTGTGTTGTACATGTCTCTTGTGCAGTCACATACTACAACACTGGATGAATTATTTATTTAGCTGATAGCGTGGCAGGATTTTGGATTTTACATTCAAATCCAGTGTCCTTTTGAAATACATTCCTAGTGACCTATGGAGCTACCTGTTGCATAAGAAAGTGTAGGACCTTAGACTAGGTATACAGATAACACTTTCAGTGCTAGTTGTAATATGCATGGTTATATTCATTAATTATTACAAATTTAACTTTAAATAGCTGGAATTTTTATACAACTTGCTCATTTAGAAAAGATTTTGAACCTGGTGATTCCAAAATTAGAATATGCACAACTGAAGGAAGAAAGGATGAAAGAAATGCTCAGATTGTTTTCATTGAATTCAAACTTGAGAAGATTATAGGCCACAAAGCTCATCATTACAATGAGCTCATTTGAATATTTTGTGTGTACGTGCATGCGTGAGTGTTTTGTTTTTGGTTTTTTGGAGGGCCCATGGTAGTGATAGTTTGGGTTTACTAGTATTTGTTTTTTTTTCCCGCTAGCACGCCAATAATAACAACACAAAGTCATATGCATCGAGGTAAATGGTAACCTTAAGCAAGATAGTGTTTTTACCTTGGCGTTTCTGCAGCCACTTAAGTAATGAAACCATTCCAATGTGCTTTAAAACAAATTCACATAAATCCTACATAGGGATCACTTTGTCCACTGTTGTCTGTTGTTGTCGTCTGTTGTGAAAAAGGGAACATTTGCCTGTAATTAAGGTAATATCTGCATATTTCAATGGATTTAAACCAAACCAGTCGTTGGTGCAACATGGGATCCCTCATGTTGAGGTCAAAGATCACTTACCAAGGTCAAAGGTCACATACCAAGGTCAAAGATCACATACCAAGGTCAAAGATCACATACCAAGGTCAAGTTGTAAGATAGGCTGAAAATGTAAAATTGACCTCAAATGAAAAGTTCAATTGGAACCAAACCTGGTTTATAGATATTACATGGAAACCCTCATACATTTGAGGTCAAAGGTCACATATCAAGGTCAAAAGTCGTATGAGGCCTATTATTCACAAACCGCGATGGCAGGCAACACTAGTGGTATAAGGACCGCGATATTTGTTTGTTGTAAACAAAACAGACTAGCTATAATTTTACTTTGATTTTAGTTTTAAGAAAGAACTTAAATAATTAAGAGCTCAATCTACTACCGTCTATGTTTCTATTTGTTAGAGTTAAAATTAAGGTTTATTTTCATAGGTTTGCACACATGAATGACATTTTAGTCAAAATTATTAAATTTTGAAATTGGTTAAAATTCAATCATAATTGTGATAGTTTTTATTTTTGCAGACGTAATCATGTTATAGGTGGCATTAGTCCAGAAAGCAAGGGGAAAAGATCTTTTAAATAGGCCATCATAAAATACAGCATGCGTTCATGGATGTTTCTATGCAATGTTCGCGAATAGTGTATACAGGAGAGTAAACATGCTAGTGCTGACCTTATGACTGGCTGGAGTTCAAATGATCAATAACTCAAAGCACAGCCATACCTGGTGAACTACAGCTTCAATCCCCAGTACTCCTATCAACATGTATGCCTCGTTTTTTGACAAAAAGGCAGCTTGGTTAAGGTCAGGGTCTTGTAGCCTGAAATAACTGTTATTGTGCCATATTCTAAGTGTGAGAACTATAATTAAAGCAAGCAGTGGCGTCTGAATCGCTTCATGATTGAGCCCAGAGATCAATGCCTCACAACTTGTAATATCAGAGGGATGTTACTACCATCGAGGCACAACGTTTAATCAAAATGCTAAAAAATGCATCCTTTCTATAAATATGCACATTAATTTGTTCATTTCTGGTAGCATATTCAATAAATTTCAACTTTTGGGTAAATGTATGACTAAGGCTAAGGGGAAAATGTTTTGCTTAGAAACCATGCACTTTGCCACGTATGTGAAATTAACCATATAGTGCTATATGGAATCACCATTTTAGATTTTGAAAATCCTCGCACTTGATTCTTTTTTGTTCCAAAAAAAATCATGTTGCATGTAGCTTTTTCAGATAACTATTTACACTAATTAAAATTTAAATTGTTCAAGTGACTGATTGGCCAATGTCATGCAGCCAACCAGTCACAAACAAGTATGCACGTGCACACACAGCATGCACGCACACAAACACACACAAGCATACTTTAACATGTATGCACTCATTTCATCCCCTCCCCCACACACACTTCACCACACCCCCACACATGCACACATACGTGAACACACACACAATAAAACACATGCAAAATGTAAATAGACAAAAAAAAAACAGCAAAGCATGTTAAGGATGGATCATCTGCTATGACGTCGTGCCCAGATCTTGTTGAAATTGTCATGAAATGCTGGTATTGGTGAAAGAAACATTCCTGTCAAATTTTTATTTTTTTCCAAAAAGACATTTTTAAGATAATTTACGTAATACATTTTCAAATTCCTGTAGACTTTGTACAGGGACTGATTTTGGCAGCATAGAAAATGGACCAACATGGCATAATTTTGTGAAAAAAATGCACATTTTATTTCAATTTTTCCTCAAGTAATTGATGATAAATGTTATTTTTTTTTATGGTTAGAGAAATATCAAACATCCATACAATGTTTTTACTTTTCTTTGTGTCATAAAAAACAAAAGAACTGGTGGTCATAATGTTAGTACTTCCCATTTTTGGTTGAGTATTTCTTGAATTTAGAGAATAACCAATATTATCGGTATTTTTGAAATTGGGCCGATTATGACCTTATCGGTATCTGATCGGTATCGGCAAAATTATCATTTTTTACCGATTTTCTGTGTGCACCGATTAAACAAATAACAAAGAGGTCCAAACTTGAATTAAAATTGTTCCAAACTAATGGCCAAATGGTGAAAATCGAAATTGAAACAATCAATTTATTATTTTATGTACACAAGAGTGTGTATGTTATTCCTAACTTACTATTTTGCCGTTTTAGTGGTTTACCTACATGTAAATTGATCTGCTACTTTCTGGCAGCTTCTGGCTGTCGAAAACGGCAATGATAACCCCAAAAAATACACAAAAAAAATCGGAATGAACCGATTTTGAAATTTTAAAATCTGTAATTGGTATTTCAGATATTAAGGTGATCGGTTAGACACTACTTGAAATACTGAACCCAGTTTTAATAATTTTTCTTAGGAGTAACTATAACTCCCTTGCTGATAAATATGTCATATATGAAATCAAATTTAGATTTTTGCAGTTTAAGTGTTTGATTATTTATTAATCATTCCCAGGAGATAGCCAGCACACACAGGTGTTGAAAAAAAACCCCGACCTCTGTATAACTAGAACGGTACTATTCCAACTGAGCTATCAAGACTGGGTTGGTAGAGAAGCGATAGATATCATCTATAGGTGTTAGGTCCGAAAGGTGTCCATCGCTGTCCTAGCGGATAGCATCAGAAAATTATATTTACATATATGATTTATATTTGTTTTGAGATCTTAACTACTTAGTTCTCCAGGTAGACAAGGATGGGTATTTTATTAATCTTTCCCTGGAGATAGCCAGCGCACACAAATGTTGAAAGAAAGAAAAAACAAATATAAATTGTATATGTAAATTTGTCACACAATCTGGGTGGGTAAAAACTGTTAATTTCTCATGTTAAGTACATTTATTTACAAAGTAGGATTAACATGTTGCAACTTAATTTTAATCCTGTGATGAAACAATTGTAGGCCTACTTTCTCTCCCCCCCACACATTGCAAGTTAAAACTATCCATTTATTATTGTATGCTTCAAATCTTGGCTGTCTGCTTCTAGTGTGTGCGGTCATTGTTATGATAGCTTACATGTTATCTAGCATTTGGTGTTACAGGTGGAATTGTTACAATCTCTTGTTGGTTGTGATTGTGTTTGTTGCCTATTTTAATCCTGTTTTATTGCTTTGGAAACTTTGTTGTGCTGTTTTGATTGAGTTTTTCTGCTTATGAAGCAGGGGCAAAAACCTCCAGACAAATAATAACACACTATTCCTGGTTTGATTTTTAAATGTCGAGTCACAATTACCACTGTTCATTTCTCTTGAGTTTGGTCCAAACTATTGATACAGCTGTTGTGTCCACATGTGGGAGTGAGTTTTTGGAAAGGGAGATTATGCTGTTTTACATTATAGGCTCATTCTGTCTGGCAAGGTTTCCCATATTCTACAATGATAAATAGTATTATGTGCTCTTGGCACTGAGTGCGAGCTGTTTTAGACAATTACTAGCATATACATGTATGCATGGCCACAATGCTTCGAAATGAGGGTCAAGAATTAGGGTAAAACTTCTAAATTTTGACTTCTATTGTTGGAAAAAATAAAGAGAAAACTTCCTATGACACTCCTGATATATTCCTTACCTGATGCCTGTGCAAATTAATGTGTAGATGCATGCAACGTTCATTTCATTTGACACCAAATTTACCCCTCGATGAGTTTTCATTATAAATGATGGAAAGGTGCACAAGGGTATAGGCAGAATATTTTGTCAATAAAGCATGCAAAACAATTTTAAAGTGCACCCGTTTCACCACATCATGTCTAAGACACCAAACAAAATGAACGAAACACATTTTTTAGCGGGCAATGTATTATTTATTGTAGCCATTAGAAATCAAATTGGATGGAATTTTTTTCCATGTATCACTCTTTCTGCCCATTTTCTTTGGCCAAATATTAAATCTGGAGTTTAAAATGTTTATTGCTTCCATTTTCTTTTGTTCCCCTCCTTCATACTCTTATTTCCTCCTTCCTCAGTGTGTTTTAGCATTTACTGTTACATCAAAAAACATTTTAATCAGTAGATCAACTTAAGGAGGGTTGGTGGTCTTCAGACCTGAACTTGGAGATTAATTTACTCAATCCTGGATGATGACATGTTCATGTCATATACCATATTATATACCTCGTATATAGATCCCTGTCATCTGATTGGTTAAAAGTGGAGGCATAAATTCAACTAGCTTCAAGAATTGAACCAAAAATGAACTATGCCCTGGGAAGAGCAGACATAGTTCATTAACTATGCCCGGGACACCTCTTCCCGGCGTAAAAGACTGTCGTACGAACTATTCATCCGTATTATGAGTGTACATATTAAAGCTGGTGTAAGAGATGAATGTAAGCAGACCGTTGTATTCAGGCCCCTGATCACATTTTGTTTACTCGTACTGTGCTTGTGCTAAAGCAAGGAAATGGCTGAATCGCAGCATCAGCATTCATGCTTTGAGCTTGTAGATGAAGATCTGAAAGGAATCAGAGGTGCAGTTCATAGGGCTAATACCAAACGGCAGGTAAAATACACCGTGAAGATATTCGAGGATTATAATTTGACACCAATAACGGCCATCTGCAGGCCGTGTAAAAGTTGCCGAATTCGGAGTTGTATGCATCTTGCCGACAAAAACATGGCAAGAAGTCGATTACGGCGATCCGTTTTGGACTCCAACATCACTTCCTCAACACAAGAAAGGTTGATTGCTAATTATTCACAAGTTTTGGACCCTAAGTTACACAAATTGTTAAACCATGCATGCAATGCCATGCCTGCCCTTATATAAAGAGGCCTGTACTGTTTCAATCTCTTTCAGTAACAGAAACATACAGCGGGGGTAAGCAATGGTGTCTTATCTGCCAAACATGTCATGGACTATGGACTGCCACAGGGCTCAACTGTTGGCCCGTTGTCATTTTTCTTATGTTCTGTTTACCAGCCCAATTGGAAGAATTATCAACTGACATGGCTTATCATACCACTTGTATGCAGACGACATCCAGTTATATATCACCTTTGATCCCACTGACTCTACATCAATTCAGTCAGCTCTCTCCACACTTAACATTGTATCAGTGACATTAACATTGGATGACGAGCAACATGCTTTTAAGTTAAACAATGACAAAACTGAGTTTTTCTTTGCCATATCCCCTCACAACAAATGTCTTATGCCACCTGTCTCGCTGCAAGTTGGATCGGACACAATTCATCCGGCTGAGACCGTCCGCAATTTTGTTTTCATCTTTGATACGCACATGACAATGTCAGCGCACATTTCATCTCTTTGTAGCAACCTTACCTTTCATCTAAGAAACATATCTCGCATCCGCCGTTATTTGGACTTTGACAACTGCAACCATGTTATTCGCTCATTAGTGCTTTCCAGAATGGATTATGGAAATGCCCTTCTTATGGGTTCATATAGCAAAAATATCGCTAGACTTCAACGTCTCCAGAACTGGTCAGCCAAACTCATTTTCTGTGCCAAAAAATTTGACCATGCAAGCCATTTTCTGAAAGAGTTGCACTGGCTGCCAATCAGGGAGCGGATCCAATATAAGATCATGTTATACGTCTTTAAATGTATAAATGGATCTGCACCTGAGTACATTTCATCTCTTCTGTCCAAACGCTGTCCAGTTCGTGAGGGTTTACGTCGTTCTTCTGATACCACTCACCTTGTAGAACACAAAAATTCACAGTCGCACACTTATATCTGCATCTGAGAAGACATTGTACTTCATGGCTCCATTACTATGGAACAAACTGCCAATTTCCATCCGCTCAGTTACATCTATTTCCATGTTTAAGAAGCATCTCAAATCTCATCTGTTTAACAATTGATCTTTGTATTTACCATTTGTATTTTTGCTTTCTTTTTCGTGTATGTTGTTTGCTTTTCATGCGCTGTGATCTTGTAGAAATGGTGCTATATAAAAGCCGTATGTATGTCTGTGTTAGCATCCTGGCTTAGAATGTTCTTTTAACCAATCAGATGCCAAGAATCTATATATTCGGTATATAAAACAAATATTGACTGCTTTTATTCGGAGCATGGTTGAAACTATAGGCCCAAGGTGATCTCGAAAACCATACTATGCCCCTCGGCTTACGCCTCGGGGCAGAGTATGGTTTCGAGATCACCTTGGGCCTATAGTTTCAACCATGCCCCTCATAGCAGTCAATATTTGTATATTAAGCCCCTATTGAAAGGTTTTGAAAAATGTATAATTGTTCTGGTTGCCATGGTAACCACATTGGGCTTCTGATTGGATGAATTCTTAAATGATAACTAAAAACAAAAAAATGCAATTGGTACCAAACTTGGGTGGTATGTAGGATGAAAATACGTAGGGCACTATGACCTGAATTGTTTATATATTTGGGGGTCCATGGCAACCAGGAAGCCAAATAATTTACTAAAAAATATATTGACTGGATACTCTACCTTGTCTGCATGCATGCATCTACTGCAAATTAATCCACTACATTTTAATAGTTGAATAAATGATAAAAAGTTCAATGCACCATCCAATTATAAATCAACATGTGGCTTGAGCATTTAAAATGTTATTCCGTTGTATCATTTGTCACTCTTTATTTCACGTAAAGAAACTCAAACCATTTCCTGTGACAAAATTATTTTCTTTTTAACATTTTTTTAAAGCCAGTGTAATGAAACCACAAAATTTATTCCATTAACTTGAAACTCAAAACTTAAACTTGAAACTCAATTATCTCCATGTAAAATTAATCAATCCACAGTATTCTGTTGCGTTTAAATGGCATCATATATAAGATGCGGCGTGCAATGACAAAAATCAATAGACTGTTTGAATAATTGGTACACGTCTGTTCTTTATTTGAAGCGTTTTGAATATATTCACACTATCATAATAGGCCTCTTTCAAATTCACATTCATATGTATCACTTGGCAGTTGTGGTTGAGGTTCAGCACTTAGTGAGTTAATTCCCCACTAAATGATGTTACTACAGAATCAATAGGCAGTGATGTATACAAATTAATCTGTTCGGTTATGAAAACTGCACTTGGGATTAATTGCCTTTCATATAATAGCAAGGTGTCAAAATAAAAACATAACCATCAAAATGAATAAAAAGGTTGATGTCATCCAGTAGGAAGAGAGATTTGTCAGAGCAAACTTAAGTCACATATGAGGAGCAACTTCACATGCATATTTCTTGTGTTGTTTTCCCCAAGGCCCCTTATATGCATGCTAGGCGTAGTTGATGGAGTTAAACTGTTATAGGAGCTTGTTTTATGGGAGTCTGTTGCAACTATGATGAATATGAGGAAGTGCAGTATCACATAGCCATTTACTCGGTCATTCAGACAGGATGGAAGGTAACTAAAGAAGCATTATGATGTACTGTTCTGTGTCATTCTTGAAGGCTAAGATATTATTAGTAATGCCCTTTTTGATGAAATCAAGCAAAACTGTTGTTTCTAGTGAAATTACTATGGTTTACCTAAACACATTTAATATGCGGATCTTGTACTGAGCTGGAGTGCGAATGTATATATCACAATATGGTATTAGTTAATGTAATATGTATAGCTTCAAGGTTTTCATCAAATCAGTTTTTATTGATCATGTTGTTTTTTAAAGAGTCAATGAGCTATTAACTATGACATTCTATAAGAATGCTTTGAATAAATTCCAGAGGACCTTTACGTCATTTATCACAGGCAAAAGGGTGACCAGTTCAAAAGGTCTGTGGTACAGGGCCGTTGCAGCAGAGAAAGAAAATGCACAGCTTAGTTGAAATAATTATTGATCCCATATTCACAGTCACACAGAGCTGGCGGATTTGGTTTGGAAATTGTTTTTTAAAGGTTAGGCCGTCAACTTCCCCAACAGCAGGAGATAGCCGTGCACTTGTGCAGGAGAATCTTTGTAGGCTGCAATATGAAGCCGCCAAATGGACAAAATGGCTCTATTATTAAATGCATGTTGTTTTAAAAGATGTCAGGGATCGGTGGGTGTTAAAACGCTATCTTTGAACCTTGCACAATTAATGCTACTGTATTAACCCCACAGCCACAAAAATGGATGTGATATACAAATCAGTTGACTAAGAGAATGTAACTTAGTCACTGAACTTAATTGAATGCATATTGAAATGTTACTGTCACATTACATACTAGAAATAGTCCTATGCTCTCAGCTAGGGCTTATTTTCAGAAGACTTCATCTTACAAACAGGCCAGAATTCTGCTTCAATTCCTAATCCAAATTGCACTTACCCGCTTCACCTGACAGTGCAATAGTTTGATTGCTTGGACCGCCTGAACAGGCAATGCTTTCTAGCTTACTCTCATATTAGGAGATCATATTGGAATGAATGCAGGTGTAAAAACTGCCATTAGTGGAAGGTGCAGAGAAAGAAATCCATTTAAAGGGATTAGGATGGGGTGAGCATACATAGCGGCATGTAATTTTATTGCAGGTTGATTCATTCTTAGATATCTCCTGTATTAGCACATGTAGAGAAGGTTAACAAGTTCTTGTGTGTGTGTGTGGGGGGGGGGGTGATTTACCTTATTCATGTTAAAAGTGTGTTAAGCTAATGTAGAAGATTATTATATTTTCCTGTACTAATGCTGTACATTGTCCTTGACTTTATCAAATTGATTTCTCCCTGTCTTCCCATTCCTTTCTGTTTTCATTTATCATTTGTCAAATATCTTTAAGACATACACGTTATGCAAGTTTTTTGCCCTGAGATGGATATGCATTTTAAATGCATGTGGCTAGCACAGTCAAGAAGAGTCAAGTGCTATCTACTGAAGATAGGCAGCTGTAATAGGTAGCCTAAGTAGGATTTAAGTGTTGCTTTTATTATTCTGAATGTTTCAAAATGGTGATAATTGATGGCATGAAGAGAGACATTTAGGTTGTTTTGATATTATAAGATGCATGCACTTGTAGCTACTTCGATACAATCTGAAGAGCATCATTTGTAGTGAACGTTGTCTGCTTTTTGAAGCCACTATCAGTGTTTTTCTGCCCATGTTTTGGCCTTCACAACCAAGGTTGTGGAGGACCTGTGTGATATGCATATGCATGTATATGTGGGTGGAAGAAAATTCACCAATCCACTCTATAGACTAAACCAAATAGTCAATGAACTTTAAAGGTGGCATGGCAATAGAACATGAGGTTATGTGCTGCATACTTTTTGACAGGTTATAAATATTATGAGCTCATTTGCATTTGTCAAGAAAATGTATTAACTCTACCAAATCAAAGAGTCAATGAACTTTAAAACCTGGCAGGGTGATAGAACATTAGGTCATGTGCTGAAATTTTTTGGACAGGTTAAATATTAATTAGCTCATTTGCATATTTTTAATATAGTGTGATTAAATCAAAGTTGTGGGGCTAGCTCGCAGTGCGTAATTCTTGTGTGCATACCTATCTGTTTTGAACACAAATTGATCAGTTTATCTAAGTGGAGTGATTTCAATGCAAGTAGGCCATGTCTCTCATAGAACATTGCAAATAATGTTAACTGATAGTGGCAGTGGCAACTGATCAGTTGTTGAGTTACGTATGCACTATTTCTGACTTAGGATATATGTTACTAAAAGTCTGAATGAACACGGACACTCATCATGATCATAAAAGGCAGATTTTGGCTTTTTGAGATTGTTATTTTCTTTCACCATTTACATGGTTTATATATTACATACATGCTTGTTCTAAAATGCTCAAACCATATGTTTTATTGAATTTGGTTTATATTCTGGTCAAGAAAATCATTGATAGTGGCTTAAAGTGAAATCAGAAGTAAATCCTCCTGTCCACCCACAAGTTTTACATAGCATTAAATTAAGCCTGGAGTGCATTATTTATGAAGGCTTTTATATAGGTTAAGTCACTTAGGTGTATTTGAGTTATTGAGGTAGGAAAATGGACTTCAGGGGCCATCTATCATTCAACCATATTCTAGTATTTGTCCATTAGTACAGCAATTTATGGGCAGAAGTTATGGCATGGTTTAATTGACACATCTGGGATGATCAGGATTGAATCAATTTATCCATGTCATGGGTTTTCAGTGCCTCCTATGAGTAGGGAGTATTTGGGGTTTATGTCCAATCATTGCTTTATTTTAAGTGCCTGTCATTGTCAAAATTATCCCTGGCCATACACTTGATGCTCCAAATCATGTGTGTTTTTAGGCCATGGTATTGCACCTTCCACTCTTCCTGTCACTTATAGAATTCAGTCTGAGTCATGTGTTAGCTTATGAATATTATGGCTTGATGTTTCTGCAGAGTAGCCTTGGATCAGGGGAGAGGAGGTAGGGAAGTGAGAAACAAAGAGCATTTTAATTTTACAGGGGAAAAGATAAAGTAAATAGATTGAAGGCAGAGAATTTGATTCCAAGAGAAGAAAAATTAATCCAAGTCCTGGAAGAGCAATAGGTAAAGAATGTTTCCCAGGGGAAAATGTAACTGCTCATTCTCAAGCATATGTGGGCTCTACTTTATTTGGTCAAGGTACCATGATATTTGGTAGTCCCTCTTAATTAACATACTTGGGGCATTGTCATATTTGGTATGTGTTTCATTTTATTCAGTGAAAATGATGTATGATTCTGCTGGCTGTTATTCTGGCTCAAATTCCCCCTTTCCATGATTGCTGCTTAAATTCCATCTGAATGCTTGACAACAAACAAACACAAATAAGCTAGAGTGAATATCACTCTAGTTTTTGTGATAACAAAGATTTTCTTAGCCTCCAAGCATCCGAAGAAAATCACTGAATGTTGGTATCTGACAGCATTTTTACCCTAAGCTTGGATATTTCAAGGCCTTCTGTTGGCATCATTTTTCAACTACATGTACACATCTTATCTCAACAAGGACTAACACATTTGATTGCAAGTTGAGCGGGATAAGATCTCAAAGTCGATGAAAGATCATTTTAGGTCAGTGACCGAGTAAAGTTTAATCTTTTGAAGACAAATAACAAAAATAATTCACATTTTCTTTTTTTTTTTCAAATTTGTTTCATGCACAAAAATTCATTTCAGCCCTTGGAAAACCATTTTCACTCTTGAAAACTTACCCAAAGAGTGAAATCACTATTATAATATGCTGATATGTTTTTAGGTTAATACCCTTACACTGTACCTTGTCTTTTCAAAAGTGTTTTTTTAGAAGGAGACTGAAATGAGCAACTTGCGGATTGATGTCAGGACACCTGTAGGCCTATGTGTTAACAAATGTTTACCCTCCCCTTTTTCAGTGTTCTCAGGGTTAATTTTAAAGATACTAGAAGGGAGTAGAACTTTTGGAACTACCTCAACACATGGGGTCAAAAGTAATCTGGGCTCATGTGGAGTCAAAGGTAATCTAGGATCATGTGGGTCAGTACGTTACTTTTTCTTAATGAAATTTACTCTATATTGCAAATTATTTTGTATAACTTTTATATCATAACTTTTATTGTCATACATTGCTGTGATGTTGAAGTTCAAATAAATTTGATGGATTGAATTCAATTTTTTAGACTTGGTGATGGGAATCCTAGCTTGTCAAAATTTAAGCCAGAATGATAAGGAAATTGCATGGTAAGTGTGTTTGAGAATGAGAGTGAAGGTATTTGTAGACTTGACCATGCCTTAACTGGTTCATAGAGACCAGCATTACTTTGCATTGGATAATTCGGCCTGTGGCCTTGTACTTCCACTTGGTTAACATTTATGGCTCAGTCTAAGAATAACACTGTCATCCTCTAATGTTATTATTTTACTAAACCTATTAGGATGCTTCATGCCTGGTGTGATAGAAGCGTGAAAAATGTGCAAATATATTGCTATAATCTTGGCCATAATTGTTGAACCACTAGACATCATCTTGAATTTGTCTTTCTTTTTTTTTTACTTAAAGATTCCCTTTGCCCTGCCCTTCCCATCCCCTCCCTTCCCAATGGCCAGTATTGAAAACACATCACATTCCAATACACATGTTAAAGGTGCCTGAACTGATTTTAAGTGTACTTGATACAAGAGCCTAGCACTCACATACAGCCACAACACAAGTTTTGTTGGAAACTTGAGGTTTTGGTCATAGACTTGATAAAATATACCACAATGGCTTAGAGATTACTGTGATCTGGTTAAAGGTGCGTGTTCCGATCGTCTTTGGGACCCCCCCTGATTTACCCGGAAGTAGTATCAATTTTGATATCAGATGAAAGGCCGTATTTTTCTCAGTGTCGTCCTGAAATTTGAGCCCTCAACTCCATTTCATTCCCAAGATATAAACAAAAAACCGCCGTTTTAGTGGTTAACCATCGATATAGCACAGTATTGAATAGGGCTTTGCAACATGCATTATTGCGTCTACCAAGTGCCAGGCTCTTATATCAAGTAGAGAACACAATACACATAAATCGGAACAAGTACCTTTAACCATAAAACAGAAGTTTTTGATCCATATCTTTGGAAAGAAATGCATTTGAAAGCTGAAATTTTGGGACAATGAGAAAAATATAGGCTTTTATATGGTATAAAAATCAAAGTAATTTCTGGGTAAGTCGGAGGCCCTAAAGATGATCAGAACATGCACATGTTAAACTGTTCATAACATTGGCCATCATTGTAGATTTGGCCTTCAATCTGCCGATGATCCCAATTCCACAAAAAAAATTACAAATTGTAGAATGGCGACTGGTAAGTGCTCACCAAAACAACTGGCTCCAGGCATTTCTGATGAATATTAAATTGACTTCAGTTAATATTTGATGACTCATGAACCACTATCACCACCACTAATATATCAACTAATAAAGCCTATTATGCACTGAGGTACCGCTATTACCTTCATTAAAGAACACAAATTGTACTTACAACTAACAAGCTTATTGAAGTCCATGTGATTAGATGCTATAAATATTGAATATTTATCAATATCAGAACCAACATTAGAAATTGTGAAGTTAGTGTTTGCATTAAAAGCACTGGTCGCTGCTAACAAAACCATTAAACCTTGGATTTGAATGCCAGATAAAATGCTAGCAAAATAAGAAAAATAAAGGTTTCTCCAAGAGCACGTGGATGAATCAAATGAGAAAAGCGGTTAGGTGTGAAGAAGACCTAGGAAATACATAAACAAGTTATGTGTTCAGTTTAAAAAAAATCAAAAAATTAAAAATATTAAAAAAAGTAACTTTTGTATGTGTCTCGAGTACAAGAATTAAGAATAAAACAGTTTTATCTCCTTTTTTTATTAAAAGTTTGCCTAGTTAAGCTTTAGTTTGTCACCCAGCTTTTGCAAATTCATCGGGTTTCTTAAAAACATTTTTCGTGATTACGTGGCTTCCATGTCTGTGATTGGGTAATTGCATCATATAGCCAATTAAATCGCCAGGTTGGGCCCGAGAGTTAGCGATATCTGTGCGTTAAAGGGATTCAGAACATCAAAATGCACCATTTAAGTAAATAACAGGATAATTTTACTAGGACAAAGAAAATTTTATATCAAACTTCATCAACCAGCTGACCTTTATCTATCATAAATTGATAATGTAATACATTTTTTGTGTCTTCTTAAACCCTTCTACATGTACTTTGGTGCTCTCAATTACATGATGGTATTGAAACAGGGCTTACGTGGTAATCCTGTCACTGTACTCATTCAGTCCAGAAACACACTATTAGGTTACTGTTAAACAATCATTATGATTGGATCATTTCAAAACAGGCGTCAACTGATCCATTTGACTGGATAGAGTTCCATAACCTTTGATGTTTGAATTATCACTAAATTATAAACACAACTCGTCAATGATGCTGAATTGATGTTATTGCGCTTCGTGTTGGGGAATAACGGGGAGACAAGAAACCGGATCGGATATTTGAAACTGGGGCTTTTAATTTTTAACAAGTCTCTGAGGAAATTCTGGCATAAATATAAAATACTTTTTTGGATGAATCTTCTTTGCCTGGGGCCGCAGCTTCCTGACTGTGCCTTGGATATGGAATGATGGAGTAGCAGGCAGGGTCTGAGATATCTCGGTCTATTCTATCCCCACTGCTGCCTCCATCTACGTGATCTTGTGACACTCTGTTACCTGTATAGCACAAAATCAATATGTGGCGTAGTATTGCTCATTCATAGCGCAAAACAGGGGATAGATAAGGGGATAATTGGGTCTTTCAAATGTCACGTCTTGGGCCCGGGTGGGCCGGCTAGGGTTTCCTGCCGTTTATGTCTCAATATTGGACATTGATACAAGAGATCTTTCAAGGGAGGTGTGTTTAATTCTCATGGTGGTTTATCTGCCTTTTGCTGGCACACAAGACACATGTAACCGTTTTGCCGTTGCACTTTATTGTTGCCAATACCAGGCTTGACAGCATCAGGTGTCTATATGCTCATGCTTTGCTCTCTTATTATGTGCGTTATCAAAGTACAGAATATGCACATCATGGTGAATACGACATGTAACTTTGAAGGCGTTAGTGAATAAAAGTTTTTTGCCTCGCATAACCCATAAAAAATATTGTCATTAAGTGAGCTTAGCAGTTGGTTTTATTTTGCAATTGTGCTCCCTGCTTGTTATTACATTGCAAATGAGTAACTCAAGCTCTTGCCGGTGTGCTAAAGACACTCTTGACATTTGGTTATAGTATTGAATGTTGCTTGTAGGACAGTTTCCAAACAAGCAATTGCTACTCGGTCTGCGGGTGCCCCTCACGTTGACAAAAATTTTTGGCTCAATTGACCTGTGCTACTAACAAGCATTGATGGTGATCAGCAGGCGGAAAGCTATCCGTGTTACAAGTAAACATGAGAAAAGTCAGACAAGAAAAGAAACAATTGTTGCTCTTGCTTCTTTCCAGTGTTTTGTGAGTGAGAGGGTTAGAATGCTGGACAGTTCCCAAGGGCAGTTACACATGCAGTGTGCCATCTTGAGTCAGTTGAACAGTTTCACTATGTTATGCTTTTGTTTGGGCCAGTGCATGCTCTGATTGCTTTTGCTGGCTAATGAAGCAAAAAGAAACTCATCACAGCTTGCTAGCTTAGTCGGATATAACAGGGTCACAAACAACAACTTCCACTTTAAAACATCTTGTGTGGATTTATTTCATACCTTGTATTTCACAATGAGTGTTAAACTGTGATATATTTCTCCAGAACGATAAAAAAATATGCCTGCCATTAGCCACCGTTTGTACAATATTTTAAATGGATTGGAATTAGCATTCTTATGTTGTTTGTAGTATTTTCTTTGTTTTATTTATATTTGCTCCAAATTAGTGCTATGTTGTGAACCTTTCAAATGAACAATTAAGTAGTCCAATCTGGGAACAAATGCATCCAGCGGGAATTGTGCTGGAAAAGTCAGTGCTAAAAGTGAAGTCTTCTCTGCAATTATCATGTAATATTGTAAGACAGTGCCAAGTATACTCAGTACGCCATGTTTAATTCAAATCCTGTCTTTTAGTCTTCAAAGTACATGCATTAAATAACACTATGTAGATATTGAATGTGTGAAGCTCTACATCTTAAATTGCACTCTCCGTATCCCAATTGCTATCTACCAGAGATAGCAGGGAGTGTACAACATATTGGCTCATCTTTCCCAATTTTATACAATACACACATTGGTAATATGCTTTCAAGCTTCGATTAGCTGCTCAGATATACAGCTGCGTCGGCCCTGCCTTGCTCTGCCCCGTTCGCGTACCACTTTGATTGTATCTTTCAAAAATAAACACTTCTTGGATATGTCTTTTTAGGTCAGTGAACTTGAGTTTTGGATTGCGAATATAGGAGTTCAGTGATTCCCAAATGTTTCCATTAATCATCATAGCATTTGGCTATTGTTCCAATTGCCCTTGCACAGAGTAATTTATTATACGACACCTTGTGCAGTAAGAAACCGGCCTGTTGGTTTCTGGAGACAAAAAGCATGATACCCAAGATGAGTTTACATACTGGCATTTCAATGTGATTGACCAAACTCTGCATTGAGAGATGAGGCTAATGTGTCAGCTTGTAGTGGTTGTTTGTCAGTGTATTCTAACAGTGTTATAGAGTTGTGAAACTGTCTGTTGGAGTTGAATGCATGGAGCCAATGTACTTGTTAAATTTATAATTTGTGTTCAGCTCCTAATAAAGATCTCAGGTGTTCTATGCTCTGAGGTTACCGCTGATGAATTGCTCTCCTCTCAAAATTCTGAACGTTATCATTTTCATAGGAATTTTATTCTCTAGGTACTAAATATTTATCCTTTTTACTTATTTATTGAATTAATTGCCGCTTTCACTCTGGCAGTAAAAGTCTTTGTACATTGCCAAAGTGGAGATGCAACCTCATTAGGTGGTTTTAGGTAGGGCAGGAGACCACGTCATCTGGTTCAATCCAGCATCTTCACTTTTTTATTTGGATAAATTCGGTATGATTGTGTATTGAAGTAAGGGTTTATGTTGAGTGTAGATGTGGAGGTCAAAGGTCAATGGTCAATGGTCATAGAAAGTCTAGTTACTGTCATATTGGGCATAATTCTAAGCTGCTACATGGCAAGGGATATGCAGGTTTAGATCAAAGGTCAGATTTGAGGGCCATTGACTTTTATGGATTTGTTGCACACTTAAGTAAACATCTGTAACTTTTTCATCATAGTTGCACTGATCTAGTTTTAAGCAGGTGACATCCGACTCTGTTGTCCCTATTTTTTTCTTAACTGAAATACATTTCCATTTGCTGGGAAGTTTTCTTGTGCTGACTTTATGTTCTGCAAAATAAAATTTGCCTACAAAATAAAATGTCTTTTTGAAACCAGCAATTGATCGAGCTGGTTTCACATCGCAGCAATCTCTAATCACAACACATCTTGAATGAAATCGCCAAAATACTCTCTGAGGGAATCAATTGTGTTGTTTTCATAGTAGGATAATTGATTTTTGTGATACCTGGCTTACTTTGGTGTACTTGCAATTGTGACTATGGATACTATCTATGATTGGCAGATTGTTTTCAGTATCAACACTGTGATAAGAGGGATTTGGAACTATGAGTAGTATGGGGAAATTTATGGTATGAATGGTAGAGGATACAGAGTGCTTAGGCTTCTTTTCATAGACTCCACCGGGGCAAATAATTGGCTTCGTTCTGTCGCTACCATGCAAGTAAGCACATCAAATCATGTCACAGCTTGACCCAGATTTCACTATTTGGAATGGGAAATTGGAAACATTCTTATGACTTTGCATGGTAGTTAGTCTCCTGTAAAGACTCTTTGTACAATCAATGATGTACATGATAACCATTGATGTCATGGATTTTAGATGAGGTAAGTGATGTAAGTGGCGGAAATAAAGGCAAGATTTAGAATTAATTCATACAGAGGGTGAGAAAGATACATCCTCCTACTCCTTAGAGTTTACAAGTGTGATGCATTCAATCTTGACACCCCACCATTGGATGACTTCAATTTGATATTACTTGCATGGAACAGTAGATCCAGAGGGAAGATAAAGGGATTGCACCACTTTTGGAAGGTTATTCTCAAATGATTACAAAATTACAATGTGTGTCAAAACAAGTATTTAAAAAAGATCTGGCAAGAATTCAAAACAATGGAACAAGTAAGGGAGAGCCTGAGAACAGAAATTGGCTTCAAGCATTTATTTGTGGTCTGTTAGGTACCAGTAGTAAAAATTGAATCAATATTTTGTTCTTGAACAAATGGTATTGCATCTAATTCTTAAAGCCTGTTTAGAGATTTTTTTCAACATTGAAATCGATGGGAAATCCGGAACTTAAGGTGAAGTATGCAGGTTTCCTTTGGAAAATCAAAACCGTGTGATAAAAGTAATTTTGAATTGAATAATGATATCCTCATTCTATATGAACAAGTAAAGACATGATTGGGTCCAAAAATTATACCTATCATTCTTAAGCAAATCTAAAATTTCGGGTAATCTTTAACCAAGTGTCTAGTCAGCCAGTCTGTCCAAGGGGGAAATTCATCGTCAGTGCGAACAATTTCCAGATCACAGGCAAAAATATTCTGGTCGCAGGGGGAAAAAAGGGTGAAATCAGATTTATTAATTTTTGGCAGTTATCATTTCATATCAAAGCAAGAAGACAAGCAGGCAAAGGCAGCCAGGGCACAGCAAAAGTGAACAAACGCCAAGATCTAAAAGATGAGTGAGCCCAACCCTAGCCTACCAGTCACAGAATAATGCATAAAAGATAAATATCAACTCAAGGCAAATACACTTACAAAACAGATATATTGCACAAGCATGAATATAAAAATTTAAAATGAGTTGACTTGCTTACCAAATAAAATGTATAAAATTGCCAGCCATACAATGTGAAGTTATTGAACATACAACAACTACAATTTGATGCTTTTGAAATGATCACATTTGACCTCACAGTTGATTTTTAAAATTGGTAAAATTATTGCTTAGGAATCAGTGAAGACATGTAACAATTAGGACCACTTTGAGGACAAATTATGAATTGTATTAAGAAAGTCATTAGTTCCTGTTCTAAGGTGATGAAAATAAGGGTAAGGGGCATGGTGGTAAGCTTAATATACCTCAAGGCAGGAATCAAATCCTAACCTTTGGTCCGTTCCCGAAACTCAGTCGTAAATCTATGTGCATACTATGTCGTGCCTGAGTGGACCCATTTGTCCAAAGCACTTTTGTAATGTATTATGGCCATAATAGTATGGGTATGAAGGGATTTAGGGAGACTATGCATAAAACTTGGTAATCAGTCAAAATCATCTCAGACTGATAGTGACAAAATTAGTGTCGGCAGAGATTCATCTTGGATAATACTTTCCCAGAAAGTGAAGAAATACAGTTCACAAAATTAAAAGCATCAAAACGAAGCATTATTTGTTTGTTTCATGGTTAAGGGATGTCTTTGATCTTTATAGGTTTATGGCTTTTAAAATTGAAAGATATTATTGACTTCAATATAGTGAATATTTGTAAGTCCTAGTATTTCAGGAGGGCACTTTCTTGACCAAATATCTCTTTGGCATTTTTACAGAATTATATAACTAATGCTTTACTGTACAGGAACCTCTTCAACCTAACTAAGCAATTTAAACCAAATACAGCTCAAATTTTAAAACCAGTTAGAGAAAATGCTGTGCTATTTAGGAGAACCTTGACCAGTGATGACAATATCATGTTTTCTGTGTAATGTTACATGATTTCATAATTTTGTGTAACTTGCATACACATTGAAATTTGATCAATTTCTCCACAAGCCAAGGAACAAATGTGATTTTCTTGATAATTGATCAAGAAAATCCTTCAAATTTCCCTGTTGCCTTGTTGCCGTAGCAACATTTCAACCCACGTACCTCGTCGCTGGCTTGTTGCATTAAAAAATCTCAACAAATAAGCCGCCACACAGAGATCATTTTTAGTTGCCAATGACATCAATAATTTAGGCAAGACTGTTAATGTGGCACACGTTTCCAAGACCAATTTTGAATGTCGTGAGCTCTAAAATCAGAAGGCGTCACGCTTTGTCAGCGGGGCCATGTTTACCATTCGCAATACAAAGGTTATACAGTGCCGAAGTCTGATGCTGGAGATTGCACAAGCCAGCTCAGTCCCTAAAGAGTGTACATTATCATAGGCACTCTAGATTTTTGGACGAGCTTTCACAGCTTCGGGCAATATTTTCATTGGGCTCACGGTAGTTGAGTTGGTGCATGTGGGCCCACATCAACGAAATCCCCCTAATGTCACCGGGAAATCTCTCTATCAGATGCTCTATGCACTTTGCAAGCTGTACTAGTGATGGGCAAAAATAGGCCTTAATTTCTAGGCCAGAGGAAAACATGGAATTGAAGGAGATTTACGGAGCGTAATAGACAGGGCAAATTTGCGAGTGTGCGTCTGGGTTACTAATGATGGCATGCATATGCCTCTGGTTGTGAATCTTCCAGTAGCATTTCACCTGTGTCAACTGAAGAGTCATCATCAATAAGATGTGTGTTTCACCATCTTGCAATTCTAGTTCCCTTGTTGTGTGTTTTAGACTTCTGAAACCCTTGTAATATTGGAGTGTGATTGTTTACATATGCGTTGATGGGGAAAGTAAATAAACATGGATGTCTCTCAGGTTGTCTTATGTTTTGACATGGAATTTTTAACTCCAACCTTGCAGCAGGTCCTTCAGATCTTAATAAATTTATTACACAGTAAAGGCCAATTTATACTCCCATGTTTCAAATATTTCATTACGTCAAAAAGTATTTGACAGTGCCTTAAAATCAGTCTCACACAGAGTTTGAAAAAGATGTGTAGTTCACTTTAATTTTTTTATTTGATGTCATAAAAAGTATTCCACATCAAATGTGGAGTGTAAATCAGTCTTAAAGGTGCTTTTTGTGATCCCAACATCTTCATTTTGTTTGTGATTCACTAGATATCTTTTAAAAAAAAGGCTTTCAAAATTTTCAGTTTTTGAGGTTATGAGCGAATGTGAGTAATTACAATGCCTCATAGGTTACTGTGTCATAATGTCCGTTTATGGACAGAAAATACAAAGTTGCGATTTTCTCCTTGAGTAGGTCAAATATGCACATAGCATTTGGCACACATACTATACTAAGTTGGGGGACGAGGCTGTGGATCACGAAATGCCCCTTTAATTCTTTTTTCTCCAAAGTTTCAAAATTTAAATTGTCCAGATATCTTTAAAAAATCTTTTGCCCTACCTATTAAGATATTCAGGTATACTTCACCATTTTTATTTGCTTCTGAGTGTGGAAGTATCAATTGTTTAATGTCATGTTTCATAAACGATTTACAAGGGGCATTATCATGTGAAATGCATACAGGTGTTCACTGCCAACATTTCAACCACAAATCATTCTCAGTACAGTCTACTTGAAAAATGGGGACCCTGAATAGAGAGAGTACTTTCAGAAATGTTGACTGAATAAGTGTTACATTTTGTTACTTGGGTGTAGTCTTGGTCATCCCAATATTGAACAGTTAACTACAAGCAACAATAAGTGTGGTGTGGTTGTGTATATGCCTTCATCTTCAGCGATTGCATTTTGATGACTGGAGTTATTTAGCTTTTTTCTCAGTTTTAGAAAACATACACACACATATTGTACACACAAAAATGCACACACACTCATCACCACCTATAGGACACCTAACTTGAAACGGCTTCAAAAAGGAAACATGTTGTCAAATATGTTTGTAAATGACTGTGCTTTCAACACAGTCCTTGGAAAAATAGGATAACAAGGGTGTGAATATATGATACAAGTCCACATAGACATGATAATAACTATGTTTCACTATAGGGTATATCCGTGGACCAGGGCAAGGTCCTCAGACAGCAGTTAGACTAACGTCCTGGAAAATTGGTGTGCTAGGATATATATAGGTATACCAACGTGCATGCATACATACACACACACACACACACACACACGCACACCACCCCTTGTGTATCAACCAGGGACATTCAGTAAAAACGTGTCATCTGCATGCACATCGGCATGTGTGTGTATTTGTGTGTGTGGTTAGGTGTAAGGTGTAACAATTCACAATCGGAGGTCATCTAGTTGTCATTTGATGTTGTTGAAAATTAAAATTCTGCTTATGCCAGAATGAATGGTTGTTAATAAAAGTTCAACCTGTTCTCATCTATTCACTGTAGAAGTATACTGTATCCACGTTTATTTTCTCTCAATTGCGCGTCTAAGTCACACCCGTACGCAAGCCAATTCGTGCCTGAGGATTGCAACAAGTTGAACAACAGCTAATTTTAAATCAACCAATCACGGATGCGTGTAACGATCCAAACAGGCGCGTATGTGAGTGCGTACACTGTAGCACACGCGTTAGCAACGGCAAAACCCCGCGAAAAGGAGAAAATAAACTCCTGGACAGATTATACCAAGTATTCCCCAGCAATTCGTCAAAATAAATCACATGGCACAGGGGGTATGTTATACAATGAAAGGTTTGAATTCGCCTTGTGATTTGTTTGGACCAATTGCTTGGGCAACAAATGCTACAATTATGTGGTGCTTCTTCAGCAAATTTTTATTGGATAAGTCAGCTAAATCGGGTAATTAGTAGGATATCTAATGAATAGTACTTGAGATGGGTCTGGTTGATAAACTTCATAATTAAAGTCACTATTAAGTGAAATATGGTACAAATGTCTTGAATGAGCCAGATATCTGCTTAGATTTTATAGTGTCAATATTTTGGATTTTGCTAATTAAACTAAATAAACTAGCATAAGGCAAGGATATGTGGCTTCTTCTAAAAGTTGTTCTGCTGCAGTGAAAGCCATGAATGGTCTTGGTCTTGAATGGTCATTGGTCAAATGCAGTGTTGAATAGGGCATTATTGTTCCCTCAACAACAGGAGTAATAATAATGGTGAGCTTTCTTAATGCAAAGGAACTGTTTTCATTTGAATGCACTCTATACTACATCACCCAGACCAATTGTAAATCCATCTCTAATGCAGTGAAAGGATTGATATCCTTTCATTTTTCTTAGTGTCAATGTAGTTTGCTCCATATTTATTGTGTTCATCTCAAATTACATAAATTCATGCTTTTGGTTGGAGTAGCTCGGATTCAAATCATTTTATCAAGTACACATGCAGATCCATGAGAAAATGTACCCACCTAGATCTACTTCATAAAAAGTGGACACGTACAAAATGAGGCTAATTTTAAGTTTTCATTTTACCAGAATGCATACTAATAAGCCAATATGGGTTTCCTTGTTAACATTTTGTAATGGTTTCTTTGTCCCTTACACTCCCCTATTTGATAAAGGCAATCTGCCTGAAAGTATGTTAAAACCCAGCCACCATTCTCATGTGACTCCTAAGATGAGATCTATCTTAAAAGGCATAACATGCATTGTGAATTAACCTAGAGGTATTTCACCACTCTTGGAAGAATTGGATAGAAAGGCTCACCACAAATCAAGGTAAAGATCTCTTACCACCGGTGATGAAATCACGCTTATATGGTACACTGATATTTAATGTAGATGGCTGTAGGCTCTTTTGAATATTGCAGAGTTTAGAGGCAAGATAGTTTCAGCAGTCGAAGTATGTGCCTGTCTTGTTGTGCCTCTGGCATCAATGATACTTACCAAATCAAGCCAACATATCTACACAAACATCAGAATTTGTGCTCAAAAAATTTGCCTTGCTCTCTGCTAAATGTCGTAATCTATCCAACCTAGAAATATTGCAAACACTTGCACAGCTGAATCTGTAGTTGAATGGATCTATCTCATGACTCGCTACCAGAAGGCTAAACACTGCCTTATGTGGTCTTAGAATGGATACAATCTCGGCAATCGCCTTTTTTGCGACACTAATCCGACTGCACTGTGTAGTTAATTCTGCCTCCTGGTGCAAATGGTTAAAGAATGTGGTGTGTTTTCTAGGAGGGTCTGTCTAAAATGGCGAGATGTTTCTCAGAGCAAGCGTAACTTAAGTGCTCCTTGCAGCACTTGGCAAAGTGCTGCTCAAAGCAAATACAAATACTGTACTTGAGAGCCAGTGGTGTGTAAAACAAATTACAAATGAAAGAATTACATTGTATCTCTGATTGTATTGCAACTCACCTAGGGATATCTACCCCTTTGCATTTACTCCTCTGGGCATCCATGATGACTGTGGCTTCCGTATTTGTCACTCGGCACACTATTGGAATATTTTTATTGTGTCCTACCAGATCTGCATATTGATAATTTTTTGGAGCATAGATTGCATCATAGGCCTAAAGGAATGAGAAATTACCAATTACTTTCATGCATAATTGCTTGGAAATATGCACAGATTTTTAAATTGTACTCGTATGTAATGGAGCTAGTTTGCATACATTGTCATTATATAATGAGAAATTAGTTTTAGAAAAACTTGCCAAATAAAGTTTTGTCAAATTGAAGTTGAAAATTTCAGATCTGATTTTTATGTTAGTTTGTATAATTGTTCATTGTTAGATGCAATGGTTTGTGCTTTGCTTATTGGATCTCTCTCTCTCTCTCTTCAACTAGTTCAAATGAACTCCAACTAAATGATGCGCTCGGCAAAAGTCCCGCATTTGCATTGCCTTGGGGGTTACACGTTTCCTGTATCTACATGCTCATAAGAGTAACCTGAAGGAAATTCAAATAATATCACTTGGGAAAGGAGTGTCCTTCTCAAAGCTGAAATTTCATCATGGTGACTTGTACTGGTGAATGTCCTGTCCAGTGGAGGCCTGTCTCATGAGGGTCATTCATAAGGCCAAGTTTTAGGACTGATTGACTACTACTGTATATTGGTGGGAGACCAGTCTTTTATTATGCAAAGCAAGCTTGGTTTGAATATTCATCATAAAGGCTTACATCATTGTATTCCCTTCTTCCATTCCATTTAATTTGGTCTGTGGATGCTCAAACTATAAATGTCTTTTAGCATTATCCTACCTATAAAATCAATTCCATTCCAAAAAAATCACAAATACCATTCCTGTTTTCTTTGCTGCACTAAAATGTGATATTTTCAAATATCTAGAGGAGCTTTTACATTTAAAGGTGGTTGTTCCGATTTATGTGTATTGTGTTCTCTACTTGATATGAGAGCCTGGCACTTGCACATACACCCCATCAAGTACCGTGGGAAACAAACTTGCAGTTTTGATGGTAGATGCAATAATGCATGTTGCAAAGCCCTATTCAATACTGTGCTAATAAAGTGGTTAACCAATAAACGGCATTTTTTTGTTTATATCTTGGGAATGAAATGGATTCGAGGGCTCAAATTTCAGGACGACAATGAGAAAAATACGGCCTTTCATCTGATCAAAATCGATACTACTTCCGGGTAAATCGGGGGGTCCCAAAGACGATCGGAACACGCCCCTTTAATTGTTGACAATGCGAACTGAAATATATTCTAGAGGTCGCTGCATTTCAGGAAAGTGTAACTTTTAATCAGTTGTCAGGAATAATAAGAAACCTTTAAAAAGCAATGAAAATTATTAAAAACACTAAAATGAGCAAAACAAGAACAATAAAAGGTCATAATTGAAGTACAGGCTGATTTTACACAACCATATGATTTGCCACACATATTCTGTATCTTTCTTTCCATATGCTACATAAACGATGTGCCCTTTGATCACATGCATGCTATATTGATATTGTGAGCATACCAATCCTTTGCCCTCCAAAACAACCTTAGCGGAGATCATTCTGGTTTCAAGTACCAGATATAGTTTTCCCACCATGCTGCAGGATATAATAGCCAATACCAATTAAAAGTCAAGCCCAGATAATTTGACTGTAAATTAACACCTATTTCGTTGGGCCTGTGGGGCTGCCGACAAGTTGTTGTCCAGCCGTTATCCAGTGATGCTTGATGCGAGCGAAAGATAAGTGTGCATTCTGTGTAATTCTATGTAGCAGTTGAGATGACCAGGCCTACTTGGAGGGATATGTAATGTTAGGAGACATCCTTTTTACTGACAGTAAGGTTAAATGTCCCAGGTTTAGCCATAGCTGAAGTGACAGTGTAACAACATTTGCAATGTTCCAATATACTCAGTGCGCTATTACTTTTAGGGGAAATATTGCAAGTTCAGGAAGTGCACTGTTGTTATGTCTGCATAATGTAGGAAAGCAACATGCATTGAAATTGAAAATAAAAATTAAATCTAATAGTTACTATGTACTGCCAAGAAATCGAAATCAGATGTAGATCAAAATTATTTTTGTGTAAAATTGAGGAGGACATATTCTTCTTCAAGGAAGCTTAGATTAGAAAAAAATGCAGTTGAGAAATATGTTAAAGGCTCACATGAGCCAAATATGGTATGGACTGTTGCATTGCAGTAACCTTACTGATGGTAACTTTATTAAATAATCGTCAAGCATATTTTTCACATTGGAGTGAATTAAGATTTATTATGATGTCTTGATAGCTTAAGAATTTTTCTAGTGGATGACTCCAGTGTTTAATTGGGTCCTGAAGGTATGTGTAAATAATACAGTCATCGCTGGAAATTTAGGCTTGGAAAAGGCATGTGCATCTGATTTTGCTTTCAAAATTAATAGGCTTGGATAGGCTGCATGCAAAATAAGTCTGTTCTCTGTTTGCAGAAATTCAATGTTGACAATTTCTTAAGTACTTAAAAATCAAAAGGCTGATAGAGTAATGTTTAAGTCACAAGGTAAATAGTAGCGTCATCTTAATTAGCCAAAGTGTCAAGACGTGCCCCACTCGTGTTTGTATCGATTTGAAGTCGTTCTAGCCAGTTTTGTCCACAAGACATGATATTCATGTGTTTGCCCTCATGCAAATTGTGTTTGCTTTAGCTTGCACCGACTATTACCACTGCAAAGCACGCTCTGTATAGACAAATTAATCACATCCCAGCAAAATCAATGCGTTTAAACACTAGGTAATGGCCTGGCAAATTACCAAGTAAATAAAAAAAAGCATTTGGGCACAAACGTCAAAAGCGGAAATGGAGTGAATTATCGCTGGCATCTTGGCTCGGCTAATTTTAATTAGAGGTCACAAAGAATGTAATGAGATGAGGGATTATGAAGCATAAGCTTGGGACACCATTGCTAATAACATTGTAATGATATCATCATACCTGAATATCAACACATCGTTTGTCACAGACGTATTGATGTTAAATGTAATGTTTGACGAATCTTTAATGTGGTGCAGGATTTTATATCACATTAGCAATACATCTACTGATAATAATTAAACAAATACTCTTTCGTCAATCACCGGCAGTTAATTGACAATTGTTTGCAATTGTGGGCCCAACTAAGAAATTCTGTTCTTGTATTCAACTGATCTGGAAATTTGCGGAAAATTTGCTGCCGCGTATTGGCAATATATCTGCAGAGAATTGATCATTAGTTGATGTGTGCATGGTTTGTGACAATTTGTTGCTAAACATTGAACAGGTTTTAATAGTGGTATAGTTTGATAATGTTTGATTTATACAAATTGATAAATAAAGCTGCTAGAAAAGTTAGACTGGATGTGTTATTAAAGTCATATCTTTACCATTTATTTCTCTTTGAGAGTCGGTAATTTTAATCCCATTATTTTTGCAGTATGAGCAAGATTTCCATCATTAATGGTGTTATTCCTGTGTTTGATAGTATTATCGTGTATGATTCATCCAAAATGTTGATTTGCCTATGGTTGATCGATGTGCGGAAGTTGTTTTCCCGTGTTAAAACGAAAACATGATTGATGTTTAATTTCCATAAAAGCGTGTGAAACAGTTGTGTCGGCTAGTTTGAATGCATTGTTGAGTTGAACCGGCTGAGGAAGCTATGACAAGATAGAGGAAATTCATGCCAAGGATCCAATAAAGGTTAAAGGTTGCATGGGAAATGGCAGCAGGTGTGAACACCTACCTGTTACTCTTAAACCATTGTCAATTTGGGAGAAAGAAAAAATAGTTGGATACAGATACTGTTTTATTCATAAATCTTGGTCTAAGGATATGGTAAACAACTGAAAGGGCAAATCTTGCATGTGATGCATGGTTTTTAACCCCAACCCACCGCGACTCGGTTTTTGGCTACGGTTTTGTGTCCAATGTTATTAACTAGATTGCCATGCTGGTTGAAATAGCAGGCGCAGATTGGTTACCTGTCATCAGCAGATGTATAAATGTGTCACAATGTGAGCCTTATGTTTCCTCCTTAACGATATTTTGATTTAAGGTACAGAGAATGAGGGGTAGAAGTGCAACGTTTATTCTCCATGTGCATTTATGCAGCGTGATTGATGCAACTCTTCTTAGTAAAAGATGTACTAAAAGCTTATTGATGGATAGAGTGGGAGGTAGGTTTCAAGGTGGATGTCCATTACAGATTCAATCCCTTTCAATGACCCTCAACCTAAGTCAGCAACCATATTGCCTGTAATCCTTGCCAATGGCTTTGCCAGGGACAAATGTATTTGGATCAGACTGTCAGCGACACCAGCAAGTGTGAAAATTAAATTGGTAATACCATCGTGTTAGGCAAGGCTTTGAATATTGGAGGAATTGCCACATGCTCGTCTGATTAGTTTGAATAGGTAATGTGTGCTTCTGATTGTTACTGTCTTTTGTATTTTACTGTTTAATCGAACTTGGAATCAAATTATATTGGTTGGTAGGTTCCACGGAATATGAGAGCATCTTCCCTTTGCATTGCTCCAATTTCTCAAAATGTACTTTTTTAAAAGAAGTCTGTGGGGCTTGCTACAAAAAGGAATTGGCTTTTGTATTGGTTGTCATCACTGTAATATTAATTTGAGTTGTACAAAACACCAAATCTAAATCTAGTGGTACTTCTTGACAATTGTTTGTATTGATCCATACCCATCTTTAGAAACTCTCAGGACACACAATTCCTTGTCGATAGGTGCTTACCTATAATACTATACCAACTTTTAAGCTATTTCGATATATTTTGTTACATCACTCAAAATTTTATTCAGAGGTTGTAACAACCAAGAGTTCAGCAGAAATAAGTTTTTGCTTACATGTTTCAGTAAATAACACTCAAACTAAATGGGTTTAATAATGTGGGCACTTTGGTCTAAATTTCATATGGGTGGGCACTTACTGGAGCATGGTTTATGCCCGGGTTCAATTTGCAACTTAGACCAGGTATCACGCACTGCATATTGGCTTTATTTGGAGGTTGATGCGCTCGCGTTTTGCTACATGTACGCTCCTCTGCCAATGTTGCGTCTCGTTGCGTATGTTCTTTGCATCTGTCGGGTTTGAGTTTTCTCACCGAGTAGTAGCAGTCCTTAGTTAAACCATAAGGATTGCAAAATGAGGTTAAAGATAACCTTAAATTATAAATCTCTTTAAGAATTAGAATAAGATTTTTGGAACCGGTTCTCTCTTTACACGATGTCATTTTTAAGTAGAAATACATGGCCGGAGGCCGTGTTCTCCCACACAAAAATGATGGCATCGCCAGTTTCAGTTTGTCATAAAGAGAGTACCGGTTGCCCAAATCATACTTTTACTCGCTAAATACAATGCTAGCATTCCATCTGATATGTGGCCTTAACCCCCAGCACTAACGGCTGATTTGATTGGTTTTCGTAGAGTGAAAATAAGGTAATTGGCCAATCAGACATGGTAAGAAAAGCTTAATGGTGCATACAGACATGTAAGTGTATTTTGATTGGTTACAAGAGGTTATATTATACAAATATTGACTGCTATGAGGGGCATGGTTGAAACTATAGGCCCAAGGTGATCTCGAAACCATACTATGCCCCGAGGCGTAAGCCGAGGGGCATAGTATGGTTTCGAGATCACCGAGGGCCTATAGTTTCAACCATGCTCCGAATAAAAAGCAGTCAATATTTGTTTTATATACCGAATATATAGATTTTTGTCATAACACAGGCCTATATCATGTGTAGCTCATGAGCTGTAGGCCATGTTGTCATGGCGTGCATGCATGGTTTAACAATTTTGTGTAACTTAGGGTCCAAAACTTGTCAAGAATTAGCAATCAACCTTTCTTGTGTTGAGGAAATGATGTTGGAGTCCAAAACGGATCGCCGTAATCGACTTCTTGCCATTTTTTGTCGGCAAGATGTGTACAATTTTCCTTGCAGCTCCGAATTCAGCAACTTTTACAATCACCGCTTCAACTTCAAGCATTTCCCTAACACGATGAAAACACACACACATCACGACTAAATGTGATAATTCCAACTTATATTTCTGTTACAATCACCTATAACACAATGTTGTCTCTTGATTTATGCAGAAATCTTTGGATCTAGGTGCTTATCAACGGTAGAAAATCGTTTGCCAGCGACCCGTCAAACCTGATTGCCGATGCCATGGGCGCAGCCATTTTATTTCCAAAAGGCAAAGCGCGACGCCGATGGCGCTATGACAGGTCGCTGTCAAACAACATCAGAGGGGATAGGTTTCAAGTACGAGCAGTAACAACAACCTCAAAGCATGAATAGGCCTACTGATGCTGCGATTCAGCCATTCCCTTGCTCTTGCTCCCCGGTTTGTATAAGACTTTACACTACAGCACAGACTCCCCACATACGAGTAAACAAAATACGGTCTGCTTATATTCATCTCTTACACCAGCTTCAATATGTACACTCATAATACGGATGGATAGTCCGTACGGCAGTCTCTATGCTGAGAAGAGGTGTCCCGGGTATAGTTCATGAATGAGATGCCCGCTCTCCCAGGGCATAGTTCATTTTTGGTTCAATTCTTGAAGCTAGTTGAATTCATGCCTCCACTTTTAACCAATCAGATGACAGGAATCTATATATGAGGTATATAACATGCAATGACCATACTGTAAGAAAGGTGGTAGGGCTTCCAAAGGGTTCAAGGTGGCACTATTCCACTTCTTTGTCTTGTCTGAAGTATGAAATGACGACGTGCACATATACCCAGTGCTGCCTTTCAGTTGCAGTGCACTTGTGCTTTGCCTACGCACACACTGAAAGTCAGTACATTGTATATATGCCCGCGTCGCTGCTTCGTACTTCGATCGGGAACAGAGTATATATCGGGCTTGTCCCCACTACTCATCCATTTTGAGATTGCTAGAAATTCTGCAACTAGGGTTTTCATCTCGCACCTGCAGGATATTTTGGGTGAATTCTGTTTCATTATAATGACATGTTTGTCTTGCATTTGCTGGTGATTATTTGTACAGCAGTCATAAGGGACAAAATATACAAAGAGCTCCTTTAAAATAGAGTGCAATTTCAAAGTGATTTCATCTTTTAAAGGGATGTGCATTGCAGTAGATAAAATCCCAGCGTTTCCCCTACAGGGGATTTTTATGGCTTTTAAAAGTGACCCATCGTTTTGCAGCTGCATAGATCAAATATTGCACTTTCTGTTTGAAGGCATTTGGCTGGAAGGGACAGTCAACTCCAGCCCACTGATGACCAGCCCAACTCTTTTGTGAGCCATATTTAAAAAGAGAATTGTTTGTTGTGAAAGAATGCAAAAATGCTTGTTAATTGTTTATGATTTTGTCAATGCACATTTGTTAGACTTGGTTATTAGCTGGACTCTTTGCAGTTCCGTAACATGTCAGCACACAGCACTGTATGTACCCTTCATTTGGTGCAATCTTTTGCTATAACTCTGTACAGATTGGTTTGATTTCTAAATCCGTAATTTGCTCTGTAAATTAACCATTTCTATTGAATTTTGGCCATGTTTAGGCCCGCTTTTGTAAAAGAGTTCTGGCAACTTAAATGTGGATGACCCGATTAAGTAAGATAAAGTTTTCATCTTAATAGAATGACCTTCACCCCAAAACCCCATCTGTAAAGTTTGGCACCGATATTTCAACCCGTTTTGATGTGAGAGCTAAAACATGATTTTGTAATTTCCCATAGAGTACTCTGTAAAGTTAATATTGGTCGACCTAAATAGGGGCTTATTTTCGCTCATAACATCCAAACCAAACATCCTTTAGCCCTACGATTTCACAGGGTAAATGAGAAAAATAGTAGCTTTCTTCAGATACCAAAATTTTGACCATTTCCTATAAAATTTGGGGTTCTGGGGACGAGGTTAATAACGAGTGCAAGCACAAGCACAGCTATTTGACCCCATACAGATTATTCCTTTTATTTTTAGAGCAATTTTAAGCAATGGCAACACAATTTTGACAACTGATATAAGTAGGGGCATGCAAGAACTATTTTTCTATGGAAAAAATCAGAAAATCTATTGCAGGAACCTTGCCATTTAGGCCTATAAAGGTAATGATTTGCATGTTATAGCACCCTCTATATGCCTATTTCCCATAGAAAGATGGATAAAACTAGATTTTTTTGAAAAATCATATTTGCCCATAATGAAATTTCATCTAATTTGCACAGGATGTAGTTCGTGGAATAAATAATCAAAGTTAGTTGTATAAAAAGGGTCGCCGTTGATATTTGTTGTTTTATTCTAATTTCATAATAAATGACTTTCAAAAGCTGTGCAAGTTACATAAGTGAAATATTAATTAAGTGCATTTGTAGGATTGTAGGTAATTAGATTGGAAAATATATGCATTTGTCAAATCAAGAAACAGGAGTAATTTTATGTTAGACAAAAACATTTTCCAATATATATAAGTGAAATAATATGGTTTATATAAGACATTTTTGTAAGTTTTCTTTTTGTGATGATGACTTGAAAGAAAATAGCTTATTACTGCTGACTACTGAGATTTATATTGGCAGACTATGGCAGCCAAGAAATATACATTTTTATGTGGTCATTGGTTTAACACAATCACATAACCTTGAAAGAAAATTCTGAATGTGAAATGAGTTATCAAGGAATATTTTCTCATTCTAAACCATTGGAGAATTGAGGTTTTTAAAATTTTCTTGAGTAATTAATAGGCTTGTCTTCAAAACATCCAAATAATATTATGCGAGTAGAGGTTAAAAAAGGCAAGTTTGTTTTAAGACATGTCTGCATACATTTCGGTGAACCTTTTATTTAATGGCTGGTGCCATTATGTTATTGGATAACATTGTGATAGGCCTGTTTACTGTTTGTTTGATTGCTGCTTCTCTGCATAGCTAGCGAGCTACCGTGCTATAGCTAGCTGTACAAACCATGCAATTTAGCATCCCGCATGCGTACTCTAGCTGGAAGCAATCTCCCCAGTGAGTCCATCCGGGTTTACCGGTCCTTTCTATTTTGCGGATCAAGGGTGTTATTTACGCATTGCGGGTGTCATATCTTGACACGTTGTCATGGTATAGATGAGCTACTTGATGTCAGAACCACGGCAACTTGTCCCACTGGTGTGATGCTGGGTGTGATCAGCTAGACTCAGACGGCTCTTACCCTCAAAGCTATTGTTGTTGGTTTTACAATGAGAATGTCTAGTTGATGGACTGCATTCACTGCACAACTTCTTTGCAACAACTGTTTTGGATAGGTAAATATGAACTAATTATGATTTGTGGCAGACTAAAACATGGCATGATTTGGTTGGTGATGGCATTGCCTGTGGGAAGTCAAGCATTCTTTCCATTTCAGTGTAGGCATGTGTTCCACGTTCTGGGGCCCACGTGTGGAAAGGGTTAATTCAACTTTCCATCCCAACAAAACACATTTTGTGTCTATTTGTTTTACTTTCCTTACATTTTCTAAGTTACTAAGAAAACAAGGGCAGTATTACAGTAGCCTAAGTAATACCTCTTGATGTTATTTATGATGTAAAAAAGTCTTTGTAAAGCTACTTATTGTATGAAAGACTTTTAAAGTGGTAAAATTACTGCGGGAGAAGAGTAAAAGCCATAAATATGGGCATTTTTGTGATAAAATCACTCACTAGATGCCTCAAAACAAATATAATCTGGACCACATTTCCGATGAAATACAAAGAATTAGGTAACAGTTGAAAATTCATGTCTTGCATCTCCAGATTTTGATGTTTTGTAAATCAGCACATAGCGATCGCTTTCATAGAGTATGTACACATTTGTATGTGTGTCTGTGGGTGGATAAATATGTTAACCCTGTGCTTACTGAACTATGCATTGACCAATGAACTTCATACTTGGTACAGTGATAGAACATGTTGAACTCTATCATTTCCATTGCATATTCATCAGTATGATTATAATTTCATTTATATATTTTTATATTATTTTTTTTTCAAATTTGTCTGATTCAGCTGAAAGCCTGAAACTTGGTCATAATAATCTTGTATAACAGGTGAACTTGTTAAAATTGAAATGAGGTCATCTGGGGTCAATGGGTTATGCAGAGGTCAAATTTTGCATGTCTATGTTCCTATTGGCAAACTGCGATGGCAGACAACAAATGCATTCCGGGAACAATATAATTTTCTTTGGTTTGATGTTTTTGTTGTAAAGGGGATTTTTAAATCAAATTTGAAGGCCGATGATTTATCATAGAGAATAATTGGTTCTGGTAATTCCCAACTAAATTGGAAGCCTGAAGTCAAGTGCAGAGATAGGGCAGATTCACTTGTGTGTTCATGATTCAACATGGGATTTGCCAGTTGGCTTTGGATTTCACCTACACTGCAAATTTGCATGTTATTTTATGTAATAAAACAAGAATTTCCCATGGCTTTGGTGTAATACTGGCTCCTAGTATTTTTCTACAGATACCTTTGCCTGAAAGATACTATTCTTGGTCATAATGACAGATTATATGGATGCCTTAAGGTTGTCACACTTTTGCCTTGGCTGCTTGTCTCAAGTGCATTCTAAAAGCAACATCTCTAGAGTACAAGACATTTTTTCCAGTTTTTATCATTTTACTTGAAATTTCTATGTTAAGTGTTTTCTGCAATTCAAGGCTAGAGTGTGAAAGGTGATGATATATGCGTATTTGTGAAAACCCAAGACAAATTTGGATCGCTTCTTTACACTGCAGTAAGAGGCTACAAAAGCCTCCAAATATGAATGTGCTTCTGCGATTGCATCGCTGTGGCTTGTCGCAAACTACTCAACAAAATTAATCCATACGACAGTAAATTTATACTAGTCAACCACGCACAATGCATGACAGAGTGTAAAAAATCACATACATGCAGAAATTAGTTCTAGTAAAATCGTATTTATGACTCACTTGTTGAAAACATTCTCTTAAATTCAATCTCTTATTATACACTATATTTTTCTCACCTGCTAAATTTGAAATGCTTTAATTTTGTTACTGATGTCAGTCAAATCAAAAAAGCCTTAGAGTTGTTGTGAATAGGATTTCAGGCCAATATTTCATTAAATATATTCAGTAATTGTTAGTTTCAATAACCTGCTGTATCACTCTAAGCTGTGGCTGATTTGATTTGGCCTTTCATTGTATCAACCCCGGCAGAAGTCATTGATATTGACTATTTTGCAATTTTGCAATAATTTTCTGGCCTGCCAGGCTAGTTTTCTGTAAAATTGGATGTGAATTGCATTGCGAGACAATTGCGTGCTACATGGGCACATGTCAGTCTGATGAAAATCGTCTGCACGAACCTTGCCAGAAGCATACTTGACCACATATTGCATTAGCAGAGCCAGCACAAAAGCTCTAACCCACTATCTTGCATATTAGTTATGAAATTGATGCATTATGTTGGAGAGATATGTACCAGTCGCATTTTCTTTATTACAAACTATCTGATTTGTTTTTTCTCAAAATATGCTGAAGATCGGGATAAGGAGTTTTGACATTTAAATATTTCATTTCTTATTGCCTATTTTGGTTGTTTTGCTTTTCTCTTCACTTGAAATCTGAATTTGTTTGAAGAAATATTAAATTTTGTTTGAATTTTTGTACATTTTCTTTTTTCTATTGGTCCTTGTCTTCTGAAGTAAGTACTTGTTCCTGCATTTAAAAAGATAAGTTTGATTTCAAAATACATGGTTGAGTTCTACATCGCACTCAATTTCATATCTTGCACAAAATTAACACATTCTATGTCTGCTTATTTTTTTGTTTCTTTTTCCTCTGGACATGAAATTTGATTGCATTTTTTCTCAGTTGTTTGGTATAAAATTTTTGATCAGATTTTTTAAAATGAATTGTTCATTTGTTAAAAGTGTGTAACATGTATTTTTTTCTAAGAATCTATTAACGAATCAAATGATATTGAAAATAAACATGATTAAAATTTCCATCATTTTTCTTAAGAGCTCCATTTAACACTCGCTTTTTTGCAGGTCACCCATATCAAAAGCACTTAGCCTAATCATAAGTCACCGGAGGAAATGCCCTTTAATTTGGCCATACATGAAAATGAGATGGAATTATAATTGCTAGTATTTGCTTAGCTTGTCACTCAAGCATATAAAAATGATACGTGCCTCTGGCAGAATATGGATGAATCGTGTGACCAGGGTTTTTATTGTTACCTGGCTAAAGCTTGTCCAAATAAGAAATGCTTCTCTAGCCACTTCTACAATAACTAATACCCGTAGTATATAACGTAATAATATCCTGGTTGGGTCTTTATGTGGCTGGATGGGTCACAAAGTGAGCAGTGGACAGTAGCTTATGACACATTGGATAGAATTCAACGGTTTTTGGTGGTATGTATAAGTTACTTTCAGGGTTTGTTTAAAAATGCATATCTTGCTAGTTGATATTGATGTAGGTCTTTTTTTATTCTTCCCCCAAATACTGGCAAATGCAGTGATCTTGTGCATACCTTATCAATTCAACACATACAACACAGTGACGTACTGGAATCATTCATCATTTATAAGGATTCATTCAGCAGCATGCAAAGGCATTTATGTGTTATGTGTGCACGCATACAAATGCAGACATTGACACTCAATGATAGGACAGCTTGTGTTAAGCAGCTGCGAGTTGGGCTTTCTGGAACTAAATAATTTGGTATCATAGATCACTGGTCTGTATGTTGACATCCTATCCTTTGATTATAATAGCCTCTGTTAATTACACAGTGGATATGAGTAGAGCAAACCCTATCAACAATTTGCATCAATTTGTATGTAAAAGAGATTGGATGCGGCAGGCAAAAATTACCTGTACCTTGCCCGCATCCTGTGATTAGAAAGGTCATGCTACAAACAGCTTTTGGAAAGAGCTTAAAACCTTCTCTTAATGAATCTGGTACAGAAATATAGCACTTGTGTAGTATGCATAAACCTTCAGCTTGTCTGTGGAAATGAATATGTTCTTGAGGACAAGACAAAACCGTGTTTAATAAGATTGACGGTATTTCCGGAACATTATTTTACTAGTGACTTATGAAGTATGGTGTTATACTAGACAGTTCTTAATAAAGGCAGGCATAAGAATAGGTGATTTGAAATGAATACTTTGAATAATTGTCAAGGAAATTCTTTTTCTAATTTTGTGAATTCTTTTGTTATTACAGAAAAGAAGCCAGTTCCCCAAGATTTGGATTCAGAAGTGAAAGAGAATATCAACATCATGCAGAACCAGCAGGGTGATGGCAAGCAAGCATCCAATGGGGAAACAGCGCATGGGGTCAAACGCTCGGCAGAGTCGGATGAAGATGTGGAAATGAAGGAAGGTGATGAGAAGAAGGAAAATGGTGATTCCAAAGGACAGAAGCAAAAGAGAAAGAAACGTAAGAAGCAGGCACCGGGTCCTGTGTTGCCAAAGAATGCTCTCATGCAGCTTAATGAAATTAAGCCAGGTTTGAACTTCAAACCAATTTCACAATCTGGACCTGTACATGCACCAACATTTGTTATGTCAGTAGAGGTCAATGGTCAGGAGTTCAAAGGATCGGGTCGCACCAAGAAGGCAGCCAAGCTCCATGCTGCAGAGCAAGCACTCAGCTCCTTCATTCAATTTCCAGATGCTTCCGAAGCCTACAAGGCAATGGGCAAGTATATTTACAATTCAGACTTTACTACAGATGAACCCATGACCACTCCTTCAATCTTCAGTGCTTTTGATGATAGTAAAGATATGGAGGCTCTACCCATACCTGAAACGGAATTACCATCTAATGGTTCACCACCAGATGTCACAGCTTCACCAGGAACTGGAACAGAACCACCTCCTGCTGCCTCAGATCAGACAAGTGGTAAGAACCCAATTATGACCCTTAATGAACTCAAACCTGGACTGAAGTATGAACTTGTGGGGGAGACCGGACAGAGTCATTCAAAGAACTTCATCATGAGCGTACAGGTTGATGATCAGACTTTCCAGGGATTTGCTAGAAACAAGAAACAAGCCAAAGCTCGTGCTGCACAAGCTGCATTGGCTGCACTATATAACATGGCTCCTTCAACTGCACCTGGACTACAGCCAGTACCCAGTGAAGGTTTACAGTTGCATGAACCACAACTGCTAGCTGACCAGGTGCACAAGCTAGTGCTAGGTAAATTTGGGGAACTTACCAATGGGTTCACATCACCAAATGCCAGGCGCAAAGTGCTTGCTGGAATCGTTATGACCAAAGGTGAAGGGGTGGATCAAGCAACCGTCATATGTGTGTCCACTGGCACCAAGTGCATAAACGGGGAATATATGTCGGATCAAGGGCTTGCTATGAATGATAGCCATGCAGAGATTGTGTCACGACGATGTCTTTTACGCTACCTCTACTCACAGTTGGAATATTATGTGCAAAATCAGGGAGAGAAATCCATCTTTGTACCAAATCCAACAGGAAGTGGCTACAAGCTAAGAAGTGGAGTGCAGTTCCATCTCTATATCAGCACATCACCTTGTGGAGATGCTAGGATCTTCTCACCTCATGAAGCATCTGGGGAAGGGGAAATATCAATAGATAAGCATCCAAATCGCAAAGCTCGGGGCCAGCTTAGAACCAAGATTGAGTCAGGGGAAGGCACAATACCAGTGAAATCTGGACCAGCATTGCAGACGTGGGATGGTGTGCTACAAGGGGAGAGATTACTAACAATGTCCTGCAGTGACAAATTAGCAAGGTAAGTCCTAAGTACAATTCATAATAACTATAGTTCTTGCAATTTCTGTTGGCAAAGCTGTGCAAATCTTGGGTTTGTTTTACCATTTGTTTTTCTCTGATTCATTGTGGAGATTTGATTCTTTCTTTTAAAAAAAAGCAAGATAATCAGAAATTACAACACATCCAATTTTTTTTCATGGAGTCCAAGATGCCAGATGGCAAGAAAAGAAGCTTAAGTTTAAATGGATGACTACAATGGAATCCTTTCTAGAATAATGGGATACAGTGACAGATACTGACCCTCCCCAAAGGGAGGGGGATATGGTTAACCTCGGTTAAACAAAAAAGTGTCCCGCTTGCTTTGCTCTAATATTTCCAAACAATCGTGGAGAGGGTATACCTGACAGACTGCATAGGGTGTAGCAGTATACACACTACATTATTAACAGGGTGGGGGCTGGATTGTGATTCATGGCTCACTTCACTCTATGGAACACACAAAGTATAGGGCAATTTGCTGTAGAAGTGCCACGTAATACGATTCGTTGCCCAGCAATCGGTCCAAACAAATCACAGGGCACAGGACACATGCTATACAATGAAAAGTTTGAATTCCCACGCTATAAGCCTCTTGATTTGTTTGGACCGATTGCTGGGGCAACGGGTCTTATTACGTGCCACTTCTACAGTGAATTAGGGCTTGCAAATTTTAGCTTTGGCCATCTAAGTCTACCCAGGACTGTGATTTACCTCACATAGGTTAGCAATGAAATGCATTACCTGTGTCTTTCTGTTGCATTTCTTCATGTTTGCAATATTCCCAGAGTGAACATCTCAACTTCTGTACTCCAAAGACTTAACTCGCATCCCCATTCAAATTTGTCTACCATTCATCTTGATCGATCGCACATAGGAAGATAATCACTTTCAGCACTATCAAATCACCAAATGTAGATCGTATTGCAAAATAATCACATTTTTCATTCCTGGTCCTCACCCAACGTGCAGCGCTTTAACACCCTGGTATAATAACCATGTCACGAGTCATGGCATGCGAGGGAATTGATGCACACCGTGGAAATTATGAAGTGTGTTAGTGCATTTTAGTGTAGTTCAGTACATCATGCATTGATTTTGTGTCTATTTATGATTGATGGAGGACGAGAGGAGATAAAATATGTTTACCGATGCACAGGATGTGAGTGCCTCCTGCATGTGTGTGCAGGGTTGTTGTACTCAGAGATAGAGTATAATGCTTTGCAAACCAGGTCTCATCCCAAGATTTTAAGTATGTGTAGCACCTCTTGTCAGTGACAGTGCCAGAACTTTTATTTCCTTTTTCTAGGAAAATGTGGGAGGTCTAAGTGCCTTTTTGAGCGGGAAAATCCATAAAAGTTAGTTGTCAAATTTGGCATTCTTTATTTTTTTCCTTGCAAGCAAGGCTGGACTAGGAAAAGAAATTTCTCTCATGCCCTCTTTGGTGCCACCATTGCCTCAAGTTGTAGAAATAAATAGATATGATATCATCATCAACATAATAATATGAAGAATAGTGTACTTTTATCCTTAACACTCCACACCTAATTTCATAACAAAGTTTACAGACTCCTTCATACCACAAATATCACAGTCATTGTACCACAAAATACCACAGTGGAATTTCATGGTATCTATGTGATGTGCTACAGGAACCCCAAATACCACAAAATGGTAGCACAGTGTGGTGTTTTGTGGTATTAGGGAGTGTTAGGGATTATAAAGCAAGAACATTTGAATTAAGGCAATGATAAAAGACAAAATGAATATGTAAAATAATTGAATAGTTCTTTTGAGCCTTTAGGGCAATTTCCCCTTTAAACTGTTCTAGGTATCTCATTTAATGTATATTTGCATTAATCTTTAATAACAAATTGGTTTCAGGTTCAACTGGCATTTTAAGCAAGCAGAAAATTATTTAAACCCATTAATACTGATAGGGCAGTGATGATGAGATGGGGGGGGAGTGGCTAATTGCCCATAAACGTATTTTTTGCATGGTTATGGAACAATTAGCCCGCCATTTGCTGCACATTATCAAAACTGATTACAGGTCCCATAAAACCATATCATTGTAAAAGCATAGACAACATGCCAAGCAATCATTAAAATGTCAGATTTTCTCATTTCACAGAACTTCTGTGCTGAGTTTTTGCTGGCATATAAATTCTGTTTTAAAGTTAGAATGTGTTACATTATCAGTCAGTATTGCTTGTAAGGAAATATTGATGCCTTACTGGTAAAACTGTGCTAAATCCAAGTTGACATGCCCTGCATATTTTGTGTGTCTATGTACTAAGTTTAAGGTGTTACCCGAAGACTGACTTCTATTTATTTGATTCATCTTCAATCAGTGCTATGCAAATAAGTTAGAGGAAGCATTTTAATAGCTAGCAGTGAGTCACTGGATGCAAGAGAGTTAGCAACAAAGTCTCCTAAAGTGTTCTCTGGCACCTGAGGTAGTGCCATCAATGGCCTCAGCCAAGGAGGCTATGTGTTGTCCAAGAGATGGGATGGGTTGTCTCATTTTCCCATGCAAATTGGATGTCGTTTGAAACATGATGTGACAGTGTGCGTGTGAGCTGCGCACAGGACAACGACCCTACCTAGAGCAAACACTAATTGTAATATCATACCACCTTGGCTTGTTTCGTGTTGCCAATATTTGCAGGATTTTTGGGGCGATAGACAGCCCAAGTACCTGCATGTATCAGAGATCGCCCAACTCAAGAACTAATCTTTGCCTGTTGTAATTCACTTGATCATAATATATCCAACACTTAAGAACCAGGATTTAGTAACGATATAGTGGCAGCCATGCCTCTGACATAACCTTGTCTTTGGATAAGGTTATTGACCAAGGTTTCATCGGGTGATTGTTTCAGAGACGGGCTCACATTATGCCATCAGAAATATATGCGATTACTCCCATTCTGATTGTACTGAGGATAATGTGATAGCTGCTGAGTCTATAGCATTTCATGTCGATACACATTCTGTTATCGGTGTTATTGGGGTATACAATTTCATTAGAGTAACATTGCTAAGCACCGAGATGAGTTAAAAACAGCCATCCTGTTTTGAAATGTAATCACATATGGTGGCTTAAATCTGTGGAGAACCTCTAAATCTATCTTACGGCAAGGTGGTCAATAAGTACCCAGTTTCCTGAATTTAATTCTCAACAAAAGTATGCTATCCTTTATGTCCCTACTTGATAGGATTGTGGACATGGTTAAAAGCTGAATGTTGTAGTCTTGAGTGATTCTCTCTTATCTGTCTTGTATGCATTTAACAGATTACAGCCCACAGACTGTGATACAAGAGTTTCATGTGAATTGGATTTACCGTGTTGATGTCATGAACGATTATGCCGCATTATAATGGCTCATAGGGTAGTAATTTCCACAAGTTACCAAAGGCAAATACAATTTTTATGGTTTCATTATTATAAAAAACAAAACACATCAAATAAGCACATGCAAATATGTTATAAAAATTGAAGGTGAGTTACAGAAAAATGTTTGTTGGTTATAATTCATTGTAACTATTATCTTTGTTTCATTTACATCAATTACTTTTGAGAACAAGAGTTCCTATCAGACCCAACAATAACATGGGAATTTCTGTGATTTCTTTAAGGGACGCAAGGAACTTTGAAAAGAGTCCACCCTCAGGATTTTTAAAAATTGATATTTTGCATGGTTGTAAAGCTTGTGATTGTATTAGCCCTTATCCGATTAACATAGGATTATCAGCAATTATGCTTCCCCAGAAAAATAGCTATCAAATAAGATTTATTCAATTCATTTGAAACTTGTTTCCTATAAAGAATAAACTACAGTGCATATCTTTCCCAAATTTCAAAAGGCTAGGTTATTTCATATGTTTATCTTTATTTTAAAAAATATCCTTAATATTTTAAGTTATAATTATTTCTAGCCAAGAGGGAAGGCCCTATGACCCAATCTTAATGATTAAGATTAGCATTCTAGTATTTCTAGAAAAAATCCTGTAATTATTGACAAGTACTAACATTAACTAAAGAGTACCTAATTGTCTTGGTTAGCACACAAAGAAACAAATATCCTTCAAATAAAATATATTTGAAAATGAAAGTAATAAAATGAAAAAAATGAAAACCTATCTTGTAGGTAATCTACAACTTCACAAACAAATTAAAGGTTTTTCAGCAATTTTCCCTATTTTGTCCATTTGGTAGAGTGCCAAAATCAGTCCCTGTACAAAGTCTATCAGAAATTGAAATCAAATTTGAAATCTCTCAAAAACACATTTTTTGGAAAATTTAAAATTGACAGGTATGTTTCTGTCACCATTACACACGCATTCAATTTAAATCTGTCCAACCTGAGGTCCAAATCGCCTTCTTTTATGTGGAAACGGAATGATTTTGTAATAAACCTACTCCAGAGTAATTTTTTCGATACACTTTAGATCACAGTGTTAAAATGCCAGAAAACACACATCAGTATTGATTTCCTTTGCTTGCCTTCCATTTGACCTGTCGATGACCTTTGTCATAATATCAGTGGGTATGAGTTCATGCTATTCAGGTAGCAAGTGAATTATCACATTATCACATTAAAATTGTGGCAAGACTTAAAATTATTGAATTATCTACTTCTTAGATTCTAGTCTATCATTTGAGAGAAAAATTGAAGGAATTCTTTATTTGTTGAGAAGGAGCCTGTGTCACTTTAATGATGTTTTGTTGTTGTTGATTGTGACCTTCAAGTAAACCCTTACTGACACAACTTTTTGTAATGGATACAAATGAAATAAGCATAATTAGATTGGCATATGGGTCTCCATTAATGGAGGGCAGGCCAAGAAATATTTAATTTAAAAATCCATAGTTATCGCCCTCAATTTAAACTACAGTGCATAGAGTATACAAAACCCTTATCTTATTGTTAAATCTTACTTCTGCACACATGGCGACTAATATAATAGTTAATTTCCAACAGGCCTACTACTATATTAATATAGTACAGAAAGAAGATAAATGAAAATAAGTATCTCGCTATGTAAGCATGGTGCCGATCATGATCAATCACAGTAATATTTTCTGCCCCCTTTATCACATGCTAAGTATGCTGAATTCAAAAGATTGTGCACACTTTACATGCACAGGAGGAGGCTGATGATAAGCAATGGGAGGAGGCTGATAAGTAATGGGAGGAGGCTGATAAGTATGGGAGGAGGCGTGATACGGAGAAAGGAGAAAGGTTATTCGTAATTGGAAGGGCTGATTAGTACCGGATGCTGCTGAATAATTAATGGGAGGAGCGATTAGTAATCAAGAGGGCTGACAATGAGAAGGCGATAAATAATGGTAGGAGAGTCTGATAAGTAATCGGGAGGAGGCTGAGATGAGGCTGATAAGTAATGGGAGGAGGCTGATTAGTACCAAGAGGGGCTGACAATGAGAGTCTGATAAGTAATGGGAGGAGCTGTAAGTAATGGGAGGATGCTGAGATAGGCGATAAGTAATGGGAGGAGCTTATTAGTAACAAGAGGGGCTGACAATGAGAGAGTCTGATAAGTAATGGGAGGAGTCTTGGTATTAATGGGAGGAGGCTGAGAATTAGCTGATAAGTATGGGAGGAGGCGATAAGTAACTGAGATGAAGGCTCATTAGTAAAGGGAAGGGGCTGATAAGTAACAGGAATGGCGATCAGTAACAGGAATGGCTGATCAGTAATATGGGGGAGGCTGTATATTATGGGAGGAGGCTGAATAAGTAATGGAGAGGCTGATTGGTATCAAGAGGGGCTGACAATGAGAGAGGCTGATAAGAATGGGAGGATGTCTGTTAAGTAATGGGAGGAGGCTGATTAGTACCAAGAGGGGCTGACAATGAGAGAGTCTGATAATTAATGGGAGGAGGGTGATGATAAGTAATGGAAGGCTGATGAGGCTGTTAAAAAGTAAGGGAGGATGCTGATTATAAGTAATGAGATGAGGGCTCATTAGTAAAGGGAAGGGGCTGATAAGTAACAGGAATGCTGATCAGTAATGGGAGGAGCTGATAAGGAATGGGAGGAGGCTGATGATGTAGAGCGGCTGTTAAGATATGGAGAGGACTGTGGGACATGTGGTGGATGGTGATAATTAGAGGGAAGGCAATGAGTAATGGGGTTTGGCTCTAGGAAGAGGGTTATATGAGTTGAATTGCCACAATTGTGAGGGTGTGATGTGGGGGTACTGGTATTGTAAGATAGAGGCTGAAGAGAGTTGTGGGGGTTAATAGGGACATGTGATTAAAGTTTACTTGATGAGAAACATGGACAAGGGTTCTAAGATATACGGGGAGAGTGCTAGGGGTATGTGGTGAGTAAGAAAACTAACAGGATTAAGTGATTAGAGGAAGCATAATGTACAGGGTACGCTTTTAAAGCGGCCACTGGCCACATTTCCACAAATATATGAAAATGTCTTCATTTGTCTCAAAGATAGTCTAGGGCCATGGAAGAACAGGATTATTTTACAATAAAAATAACATACCCCCAAAAACAGATAGGGACATTGATATGAGATAAAGACATTCCAGGTATTGTAGGAAAAATTTAAGTTTCCATAACTTTAATCAAACAATGTGTCTAGTGACATGGATATTTTGCTCATAATCACGATATTAAAATCACAAGGTGTTATAGACCGGTCAAACAGTCGTGCATTGGGTGGAAACATGCATACGGCGTGCTGTTCTTGTGTTAAACGCCATTGGTTTTCGTCGTCTGCTGGAATAAGTGTCGCCGCGCGACGTTAAATTATAAAATTGTTCTGTTTACCCAGAGAAGGCGGATTTGGTCTTAATCATTCGGGTGAGGGCTTTGTATATAAAAGCTGTACAACACTGATCTATACACACTGGATAGGCTGTCGCCGCTGAACGTGATGGGTAAACCGGAAATTGCACGGCGGCCTTTTGCTCTACCCAAGTACCCGATCGTGCACGTACCAAGGCCCGCTGGAACACTACGGAAAAAGGGACAGGAATTAGGCGATTAATTGCGACGTATGTCAAGGTTGTCAATTATTGGTTTGTTTTCGAGTTGGGCGGTATGTCGAACAAAATAGATTCCCAAATGTTTTAAAAAGTCTTTAATGCCATATTGAGGTTTTCTGACTCACAGACAAACAATTCATGCAGAACCATCGGTAATGATTCTTAAAGTAAGTGGCTGTGTGACTACGTAGTATTTACAGATTATATTAGATATTATTAATCCCTTCAAGATTGTTCCGCTTTACCATCTGCCCTTCTGAGCCACGCAATTGACTTGTACGCTCCCAAAGTGACGATGGGGGGGGGGTACCACTTAGGGGTTGGGCGGAGAAGTAGCACACGCTAGTATGGCACGGGAAGTACATAGACACTTGATTTTGAACCAATGGATCGTATCATCTACTCTTTTCATGATAGCAAAATGAGTACCATCATGCCCAGCAGTAAAGTGACTCATATCACCAAAAAGCATGAAAAAAGGGTAGTGAGTATCTATTCATGCGGTTTGCTGGGAAACTGACTATTTTTTTTACCCAGAGCGTTTAGTGATGTTTTTGAGTAAAATTGAACAATATCAATTTCCACCCATATCATGTAGTTTTCCCCTCGTTCCTAACTTATGACATAATATTGGAAGTTGCGACTTATTTGATAGCAATGGAAAGCAGAAACGCCCAAAGCTATCTTGTGGTACCAAATTTAAGGAATCGATGTGTAAAAAGGAAAATAATAGGGGTGGTACCCACCTCCCCCCCGCCCCAGAGAAATTGTTGTTAAAAATAAATGGATCAGGTAGACGAGAGTTAAGCATCCTTTCTTTCTGGAAATGACCTCGTATCTCTTTTAAAGGATTAAGAAACAGTTGGGGGAAGCACGTTCTAAAAAAAAATATTTACTTAAGATATTTTGGGAATAAAATCCTGGGGGGGGGTCTGAATTTTGGTCTCGGGCGGGACCAAGCTCGTTCACAAAAAAGCGACAATAGCTGCAAATGTGGGACAACAACTAGGGGTATTTAAAAGATTCACAATAATGAAGTTCTAGGGGGGTATCAACTTAAGTTATGATTGTGACTGGGTCAATGATAAAAAGAGGGCAATGTAACCTCCAAACATATCAGCAAAATAACCCCGAGTTTGTGTCATTTTGGCCAATATCCTAGCAAGAGTGTAATTTTTTGCGTTATTAGACAAAATCCGACCAGCCAAATAATGATCGTCAGAATTGATCCGCCTTTACTGGGGGCATCCCACCCAAAAACCTACCCCCAAATCTTTGTAATTTTATGTCTGTTACCCGGCTTGATTAAGTTAATTCAAAAGCACACTTAATATGCACATTTGGTGATTCAAGCACAGGATGCACCCCCGCTATGGCTGCCAGTGAGGTGTTGGGAATGGGTAAAAACCGGATTCGTGTATATTGGCTATTTTAAGGTATTTTAGTCACGTATTGAGAACGTCCAGCAAGGGTATAATTTTACCGCAAATTGGTCCCCTTATTAAAAAACCTAAAATTAGTATAATTTTGACCAAAAACTGGGCCCCGTTAGACTCCCGTAGGGGTTTATTTCATGAAAATGGTCTTGTTGGCCTTTAGGGGTCAATTTCAGAAATCTGGACTGAAATGGGCACCCCCCCAACAACCACCCCCCCATCCCCCCCCCCCCCCGCCCTCGGATAAAATCTCGCTTTGGAAGAAAAGATAAAGAAAAGATAATGCAAGCAGTCTATGGTTCAGTATAGTGCACAAATCATTGTTGGAAATTAAAATTGGAAGGAACTGAAAAGTTGGTCCTTGACCTTGCGGATTTATAAGCTAGTCAATGTGCACTGTTTTGTGATAAATGTAATAAAAATCCCAAGCTATCCCTTAGGCCTAATTTGAATCCATTTCTACATGTATCCAGCGAAAAGACTCATGAATAAATACTAATTTATAGTGAACTTGAAGTATTGGCTCCATACTAATATCCCATGGAGTCATAGCATTTTAGAGCACAGCACTATAGTCTAGTACAGTGGCCAATGCAAGTGCATATACAGTATTGTACAGTTGTTGTATAGGCTACGACGTGTACCACACCAGTATCACCACTGAAATCGGTCGCAAATACTAGGAATACATTGTTCCTGCGGGGTTTACTTCTACTCACAGTTAATTTCAGGCCAAACGGGCCACATACCATGCCAAATTGCACAGCTGGATATTTTTTAAGATAGTGACCAGAAAGTACTTTATAAAGCCATACGTGTATACTCATTCCCATACAAACCCGTGCAACCGAGTGAAGTTTTGGGTATAGAGCAAAAGGGACGCTGTGGAACTTCCGTTTTCTGTCACCGGCTCGCTATTTCAATAGGTGGAGGACAGCCTATCCAGTGTGTCGAGATCAGTTTTACAACAAGCAAAAATATCAATTTTGAACAAAACTTGAGGCGCACTATTTTTCAAAGTGCCAGTGTATCTTTAAAGTAAGTAAAGAACTTATTCTTTTAGCCATCTCAACTACAAAGTGCAGACCCTTAATGAAATTGGTGTGATTAGTACCAATTGAAGGCATCAGCTTATTTTGAGAATTAATAGGTCGAGTGCAAGTGTACTGGTATCAATGAAATTTACATGACCTCAACAGTGCAATGACATTAAGTAAATAATTACCCAAGAAGATCTTAAAGGCAGATTGAGTTGGCCCACAGAAAAAATGAAATTAGTCAGTAATGCAATGTGTCTTATGGACAAGGATGTTTCGTCCCGTGGAAATGGACAGGAGAATGCCAGATGACAATCTATACGAGAGTGCATTCACAACAACACATGGCCAGTAAACTAAATCAACTAGTTAGCAGTCTTGCATGGTTTATTTTATTACCTCAGCTCAAACTAACTAAATAATTAAAACAGAATAATTTGTCAGATGTAATGTAATGTATTTTTACTTCACTTACTTTACCTCTCCCTTAAAAAAATTCCCTAAAACAAAAACATCTCAGTCATTTAATTTCAGAAGAATTAAACTCTATGGTCCTTGTTTACACTCACAAATCTAATCAATCTTGAAAATGTAAAGAATAATTAAAAAAATTAAGAATGAAAAAGTCAACTCGCCGCCTACTATCCTACTTAATAAAATAAGGAGAGTCCATATGGCCCTACAACATAACTGTAGAGCCTCAAGATGGTACTCTATTTGTCTCTATATAAATCGGTATGTGACCAAAATAGTTAGTAATTGATTTTCGTACCGTCTTTGATTGTTTGTTGACTTGTGGATATCAATAGGTAACAGACATAATAGGTGTTCAGGAAGGTGTTCAGCATTGAAGAGAGATTATGCAAAAGGGCTACGTCCATTTTTACCGATAAATTGAGTTATTAGTATTACGTTATAATGCAACAAAAATACACATTTTGGTTGCTGTTTGACTTTATACCACCCCCCCCCCCCCCCTTCATGAGATATCGTAATTTTTCCCTTTCGGAAATCTGCGGAAATTTCCGCAATTTTGACTTAAAAAAAAAAAAAAAAAAAAAAAAAACAGAAAATATTTTGTTTTCTTTTTTGATGTTTTATTTCGCCTTTAAGTTCTTTAACTTTGTAAAACCAGGAACTAAATGTTTAAGTCACTATTGTGGGAAAAAAAATTAATTTGAATAACAAAAAAACAAAAGTGCTCTTTCGGAAAAACTTTCGGAAAATGGGCCTTTTTGACAATTTAATTAAATGTTCCATTATTTTAAAAATAAATGAGATAGTTAATCTTTTGTTTGATTTTAAAAAACCTAAAAAGTCAAGATGGAATAAAGTATTACAAAAGATTGAATCAAATTTTAATCAACTAAAGGTGGTTTTTAGAAAAGGGGTCAAATAGTTGCAAAAGGGCTTACATCAATTTTTTAATTAAAAGGTATGAACAATTAAGAAAAATAAAGATGGACATTTGACGATTTACCTTTTTTATATTGTCTTAGACTGCGTTCTAAAAAAAATAAATTAATATTCAATCATTATACAAGCGTAATGACACTATATAAGTTTTTTCTCTTTTCTCGAAGTGCCAAAAAAGTGGGTGTAAGCCCTTTTGCATATCAGCTCTTCATTTGTTCATTGAAAAATCATCAGTTACAAAAATGGAATTCCTAAAAGTTCACACAAATAATACTAAGGGTAATCTGGGAGTCATGAGGTCATTGTTAAGAGTCATGGAATAGAAAGGTATCAGTGTACAGAAGGCCAGTGTTATAACTGCCATCTTGATGACTCAAACTTAAGCAGGGAAGCTTAACTTGTGGTTACAGTGTGCAGTATGAGCTATTGTTCCATTGATGCTCGGGTTTTATACAAAAATCCTTTTTGCTGTATACGTGCGTGACTCCCATTTGTATAGTTCATATTATTAGGGTTGTCGTTTAATCGCGTAAACATTTTAAAAAGGAATATTTCACGGACAGTTTTAAGTGAAGAAGCTGACATCGTTCACACCAAAACGAGCCTATTTATAGATTTGTTAAAAGATTATTGATGATATTGTGGATCATTCTTGGATGGGTCTTGTGCAAGTAAAGGTTAATCAGCATGCAGCAGATTTACAAGTACCATAGAGGCACATAAAGATGAAAATCACTTGGTCTGAGAACGATTTGTTCAGGTTGTCACTCCCAGGAGAAAAACCTTTTGTTAGCACTAGCAGTATAAGATTAGTTTTGAGTGCTAGTCATTTAGTGTACTTTACAGTAGCACCCAAAATCACAGTTGACATCATCTCGTCTTAAAATATACACTAGGCATGTCTGTTACAAGTGAAATTATTTCAATAGCATATCCAAAACCCAATAATAAATGTAATTTTGATTTTGCTTAAGTGTCTTATGTAGGGGAGGGGTGGTCTGATCAGTTGAGGTCTATTCACCCTAACCATATCAGGTGTCACTAAAACATCACTAGGCAAGTAGTTATCTGGTAAGTTTATTTATTGAAGACTCCCAAACTCTTTGAAGCTTACCATATCCATTTAAACTACATGAGATGCTGAGATCTTTAGTAACTACATTACCAAGGGTTTTCAGCTGTTCTTGGTAGGGTAAGTATTAAAGGGTTAAGGTAAAGGGGATGGATCTGGGTGCACAGGAACAGTGTCCAAATCTCTTTGTATTGTGGGGTCTGGCCCAATTGCTTCCAATGTTGCTGGGGGGGGGTTGCTATACCTCCTCTATAGCAAGTAAGTTACCTTATCATTGAATAATGCTAGTACCCTCCATTTTACACTTGGATAGAGAGGAGTAATTGAGGTAAAGCGCTTACTCAAGGGTGCAGTACATTGGCCACAGCGGGGCTCGAACTCGCAACCTTCAACATGTGGGTCTGGCACTTTGACTTAATGTTTAGAATATGAGGCAAAATAATGAGGCTCATGTCACAACAAACAGGGTACAGCCAGGGCTCAGACAGTACCATTTCGCCAGTTTGAATTTCCATGTTTCCTGTTCACTAGACGGGCACTATCAGAGCCACATGTTGCAGCACTTGTATCAATTGGAAAATGAGGTTATCACTATGTAGCAAGAAGTACATGCTGAAAAACTATAACAGAATGCACTTCTTAGCACAGTGCATCACATGGTGTATGCATAATTCGTAATTCATCTGTCATGAATTTCAAATCGGAAGTTTTAATAGCTTACTCTTTTAGCAAGGAACCAGAAAAGTGAGCCATGCCTCATAAGACACAAAGTGACCATCTGAATTTTAAAAAATGGTTGTCTCTATTCTGGAACACATTACAAATTGCTTGTGAATGCTCCCTTCCATATGTTGGTATAGCTCTGTGTGTGATGTACAATGTGTATGCATGTGAAGCTAATACTCTCTCACAGGATGTTCACAGTGATGACTCTTCAAATACTAATAATATTATAATATCAGTTACTAGATAAGTACTAGCTTCCACCCTAAGGAGGAATTCTCAGCTTCTCTCATTTTCCAAAACTGCCCTTTATTCTGGGGGAAAGTATGCATTAATTACTACTAGAATCAACTTGATCTATTTTATGTGCCAATATTATGGCAACCAATGTGATTGCCTACTCTCTTGTTGAAGGTTTGCGCATGTGTATCTTAACAATCTTGGGTATGTCTGACATATGTGATGATATCAATTGATGTGATACCACAACATTCTTGGGGCATATGTAAATCATTTTGTCTTTTCCTAGAGAGACTAGTACAGAGTAATATTGAAAAAGAGATGCATACATGTACCTGGTGTCCGTAAAGGGAAGTGTGTTTTGTCACAATCATTACGGTTTCCTTTTTGTGTGAGAAGCACTGGTCCAGCGGCGGAAGTCTGACGGGGTGGGACGGCTTTTGGATTGGAACCGATTGCATGGTACACTTTTGAAAGAAAAAAATTGATCCGTGTAACATGAGATGCCAGAATAAGAACATAAATAATAAGGGTTTTAGAGTGACAGGATGAGATTTTTTTGAGAAAACAAATTTTTTGAGAAAACAAATTTCTCATAAATTGCACTTGATCGGTTGTAGACCACCTACTAGAATGTTTCGAAGGTGTATTGGACAAACAAGTACAAAAAGAAAACCACAAACTTGGTTTTGAACTTGCCTGCTATCGTTATCGTCCCTATAGGAAACCATGCTTTGATTTTCTGTCGTACACGACAGAAAATACTAAATCATCATCTTATTACATAAGGCAGTGTATTCACTTCAGGTGTGATCTAATACATTGGTAAGCATTCCAAATATGCAAAAAAAACCTGGTTAAAAAAAAATGACGGCGCTGCTTTATGGAAATGTCCTCATGTCTCTTTAATTATGGTTTTCAATTTGCGACCAGCATTTTACCACATCCATTGCTACCGGCACTATATTATGCTAGTAGGTTTAGTGAAAAATTTTGAAGCATCTTATATCTGAGCTTATGATTACAAGCATTGGAGAGTATTTAGCACCTCGGAGAAGCGGCATGCAAGTGTGCGTTCACCTGTAACCCGATTACCCATTTGTTTTCTTTTCCATTGCAGGAGCAAAGAAATGGGTTAAGTGACCGCTTACATATCAAATTTTGCTTGCCTAATGGCAGAAGTTCCCGTGGCCAAATTCTGGCTGTCTAATGACAAGCTCTCCTGGCCGAGTGGTTAGGCTATTGGTCTTGCACACCAGAGTTACCGGTTTTGATTCAAGCAAGATCGCTTTTCTTACAACAACAAACCTAGGGTAGTATTTAATTATTTATTTCTGTTGCATTTGCAACAGGAATAAATCCGGCCTCGTTCTTCCACTTAAAATAATGGCATCACCGTAAAGAGAGTACCGGTTTCCAAAATGATACCTTTATTCTCTAAATTGTGTATGGTTACTGGAAATTATTTGTAAAGAAACCTACAGGCTGTTGTAATACACACAATTAATGCTGACATTATTATGGTATCATAATATTAAATTTAAAGGTGGGTGACCCAATCGACAACCTTGTTCCTCCCTTTACATCAAAATTGAAATTTTGCTATCAGAAGAAAGTTCCATATTTTTGTGTTGCCTGCCTTAAAGGTGCTTGTTCCAATCGTCTCTGGGACCCCCCTGATTTAACCGGAAGTAGTATACATTTTGATATCAGATGAAAGGCCATATTTTTCTCATTATCGTCCTGAAATTTCAGCTTCCAAATCCACTTCTTTGCAAAGATATAAACAAAAAACTGTCATTTTAGTGGTTAACCATCAACATTAGCCACAGTAGGGAATAGGGCCTTGCAATGTGCATTAACACTTCTATTATCAAAACCGCAAGTTTGTTTCCACGATACTTGATGGTAAGTGTATGCAGGTGCCAGGCTCTCATATCAAGTGGAGAACAAGACAAAAATCGGAACACCCACCTTTAAGGCAGGAAGACACATAGGGATCACTTAGTCCACTGTTGTAGTCTGTTGTCGTAGTCTGTTATGAAAAAGGGTTAACATTTGCCTGTAATATCCGCATACTCTGATGGATGTAAACCAAACTTTGAGTCATAGGTGCAGCATGAGGTCAACGGTCACATACCAAGTTCAAAGGTCACATACCAAGGCCAAAAGTCATGTGAGGTCAAGTTGTAAGATAGGCTGAAAATGTAAAATTGATCTCAATTGAAACTTGTGAAGTTCAATTGAACCAAACTTTGGTTTATGGATATTACACAGAAACCCACATTTGTTTGAGGTCAAAGGTCACATATCAACCACAATGACGGGGACACTAGCGGTCTAAGGACCACGATGTATTTTGTCATTACCCCAGTGAAATTTTAAGGCCCAGGAAATTAGATGTTATGAACAGAAACATTTCTAGATGTGGTCTACTACATCAACACACACTGTCCTATTGGCCAATTTAGTATGCATTTTTACTGCCACTATCCAAATGGTTGGACTGATTTTACTCAAAATTTTGAGTTTTTGGTGATGCCTCAATGTGAGGGACAAAACGTGAAAAATTGGGCCATGATCAGGTCACCTACCTTTTGTAATTTTATTTTTTGGCATCAAAGTATATTTCTTACTTTGTCTTCATAAACCTCATAGGGCATTGAGGTCAGCTTCTCCTTGCCGGTTAAAGCAATATTAGCACATTTTTTGAAGAGCGCCCCAAATTTTTCAAAAAATTTGAGATTTTTACGCGGTAGCATTGGTAACTGTCTAGTAAGCTATACCTGGGAATGGTTAAGCTCTACAATGTCTATGTGTCGCAAATGAAGGAATTTTGTAATTAATATCGGGATCCCGATAATTCAACGGCTGCTGGAAACGGCCTTCCAATATGAAATGGCCGGGAAATAGCAACTTGTATGTATCTACGCTCATCTATTAGTTGTTTTATTGGTTCAGGCAAGTCAAGTTAGAGTTCATTTTCTTGAGGTGGCACTATTTCATCATGGACGGACATAAACTTAGCATTTCCAGCTCTGCCGTTAAGTACAATCCAGGATCCCAATTCTAATTACAAAAATCGCTCATTTTATGATAAATACGCATTTTTGAGCATTCTCGTTCGTTTTCTAGACAATTACCAACATAGCTGTGCAAAAAATATCAAATTTTGAAAATTGGGGGCGCTCTTCCAAAAATGTGCTAATATTGCTCTAAGGACAAACGGACCTTTCAAATCAACGTTTTCTGAATATTAAGAACCAATAAGCATCCAGTTTGTAATAACGGGTCACCATGCGCAGTACTTTATGCTGATTTAGCCTTTGTGTAATGTACGTCACTGGCAAGCGATTGTGAATATACTTTTACAAGAACTATTTCTGTTCGACATAAAAAATTTCTATGAAGACTGATCCTTCACTTCTGCTGCATAATGTTTTTCTGAACAACCTCTTAAAATCCAACACACTTCCTCAATGAGCACTCACAAGTCTCACCTTAAAACCACAGCTTTTCATTCATTATTGTCAACATTCATGAATTCTGTTTGTACTTGTGCCAGGTCTATCCCCTAGCTAATTTTCTTTTGTTTTACTTGTCAACAACCAATCTAGTTAGTTAGGTTAGTTGTTACTCATCACATAGGTAGGGTAGAGGTGCCCAATACCTCTAAGGATTTTAGACTTTATCAATGTCGTGTACACAGATCCCCAGTTGGCCTAGTGACATGTCCCTATTTGCAATTTTCATTATTACTAATATGTAGTTCATTATAATGTACTACTCATTTTCACTCAATCTAAAGTTCAGCTCTGCATGTGAAGCACCTAGGGGCATTTTTGCATTTGGTGCTCTAGCAGGTCTTGTTTTTATTATGATTATTATTTTATTTTTAAGATTTTCTGAAAGAGATGTGGTTACAACGTCTTTATCATGAACCCATTGTCTGTAGGTAAATAGAATGAATTCATATTTAAACTCTCAGATAAGAGAACTCACTTGTAGAAAATCAAGAAACAAAAATAGATTGGTAGTTACATACTGTAAATACTATTTTAAAAGGGATTTCCAGCAGAAAACAGATGGGCTAATTTGACAATGGATTCAAGCCAACTCACCTAGGTAGAGAAGCAATGGCTAAAATGCAATTCAACACTCCCACACATAGGTAGTGGCCTTAGCTTTGAGCGAAATTCACAGCACTGTGAGTACGCTGAATCTGTGTTAGAATTAATCAAAGCAACCTCAATAAGAAAATATAACCAATATCAGGTTGAAACCGTGTTCAAAATAGTGGCTGGAAAATCTCTCTCTAGGCAATTTGTGCTAAATGTTGTCTGTCTATATACATGTGTATGCTGGAATACTTTGCCCTGGTGGAGAATATGACATTTGCAATGTATTCTAATTATCCAGTGATACCTTCAACCTGATAGCACTTGCCCAGCAAAAATTGAATTAGCTATAATCTTCAAATTACTTTACTGATTCCATTAATATACAGTGCATTTGCGACCAATATAAGTCAGTTCCCTGCCAGCTAACTGCCCGAGTACTGTGATTTAACATCTGCTAAATATCATATTGGTATTTGCTTCTCAACCTAGGTGGCTTGCATAGCAAGCTAGTAAATGTGTACCACGTGAGAGCATCACAACAATTCGGTCAGCAATGTTCTATGTTTGGCCTAGACCAATGCTGTGGGCTTAAAAAAAGGCCAGGATATTTACAGTGAGGTGGAGCTATTTTTTATCAAGGCTGTCTATCTCAGAATCACTTGAGGTATATTTTACTGCCTCAAAATTTTTTGATGAAATGCAGCATTTTCCAACAGGAGAGTGTTCTGAAGAGCATGTTGACATAAGTGTAGTGCTGCTAATAGGTACATTATGTTGAGGGTTTCAGCAAAGAACAGTTGCTTAATTCTAAGTACATCCATTGATTGAGTACTAAAGAAAAACACTTGAAAAATTACCCAAATTACACGATGCCTTCGTATGTTATGGAATGTGATCATTGCCTTCACTGCTACTGTGTTACATTGACACATGGATTTATCTCCGTAAATTATTTACATCTTGTTGCAGGTACGCACGCGTGCAATTTTGCAGCACATCAAGATATTTTGGTACTGTGTAGTCATGTCTGAAATATGCATCAACATGCCCACATCTTTATCTATTTTTGCAAATGGATTCAAGGAATGAATATAGCAGATCAGGTGATGGCCACAAATGGCATTGCAGGGAACACCGTATTAGTCCAAATGATGCATACTCAGATTTCTACCAGTTATTACTCAAGAAATCGGTCAAACGAATAATACTTAGGGCCATCACACATGTACTAAGTGTGTGTCATCACATTTAAATGCAATTTATCTCACCATGATGTATTGAACTGTTTCTTCTGTATGCGTAAAACATACTTGATGCATTCAGGCAAAATGAGGCTCAAATCAGCCCAAATCAAAACCATTTTTGTATTTTTACAATTGAGAAGCTTTATTTAATTGGATCCCCATGTTATATGATGCTTGGTTTGAAAGCTGTGAGCAATTTCACTTTTTAAAAATATTATTTGCTCATTTACATGTAATGTGATATCCCCCTTTGAGTAACCAATCAAAATAGACCTATATTTGTATGCACTAGCTCTTATCTTACCAACTCTCTAATTGGCTAATTACACTGTATAACTCTATGAACAACCAAACAAAGTGACTGGTAGTGCTCAGGGATGTTAAAAGGAATACCAATGAAATACTGACACATTAATAGGTCACAGGAACAAACTTGTTTTTGCAGCAGGTTGGTAGATTTTTTTTGGTTGCCTGAACAAATGTTCCTGGAGACAATATACTTCATTCACCACCAACTAGACAAGACTCTTAACACAGTGAATTGTTATAGATTAGTACAGTGCAATTGCAAGCAACACTACCACAGCAGACACCGTGCATGATATACGTGTGGTACATGCTTGTGGCAAGAGGCAGGCGTGTACAACGCAATTACTTTCACATATAAACAAAAGCAACTATATTTGGCCTATTAGGTGATGAACAAGTCAATCATTTTGTCTCTCAGTTCAGATGTTCAAGTTACATATTGGTGCCAGTCAAAACTTTAAATCCAAATGCAACTAAACATGTCATAAATGTAATATGGGAACCTTGACTTGTTAATGAGGTCAAACTCAAGGTCACATTCCAAGGTCAAAAGTCATCTTAGGTTTAGTGACACTATACCCGGTACATCGGATGACACTAGTCTTTGACGGATCTCTTGTTTGGAAAAATGAACGAGGTAATTGACTAAAATTGCAGAAATATCTTGGAAAATTGTGGGAGGTAAATGACCAAAATTGGTTTTAAAAAAATGACTGTCCAAATGTGGGGAAAATATTACCCAGTCTTCAGAATTTCTGCCTATGCAGTATGCACATATGCAGAGAGAATTTTTAAAATCTATGCACAAAACAGCTGCTGTTTTCTTTTTAAACAAATCCTGATAATATAATACAAGTTCAAGAAAAGTATGGTAACAACTAACATGGCAACTTCTGTGAAAATGTCAGTTTTAGTAGAATCAGAAGTTTAATAAACATAGTAGTTGAAATAAAATAGAAACCAATTCATTTCAACCAAAAATGCATTTTTTTTTCAAAAGGAAGAGAACATTATTTGAAATGCATTTCAGTGTTTCCTGAATGCAATAGTTGGGTAGAGTACTAAAGCTTTTAATTCAAGTACGTGCACTGCTTACATTCTAGAAACATGTATCTGTAATATCACCATTTTCTTATTACTTGTCATTCACTATTAGCATTTGTGTCTCACTAAAATGTGAAAGTTGATACATTGGACAAAAAACAGTTCACATTTACCTGTATTTACATACTACACACATTTTAAACTCTTATAGTTCTGGAAAGAAGTAATTTTTTTTCTTTGTAAACTAAAGAATTCCACATAAACTGCACATGTCTAGCCTATGATTTCTATCTAAACTGAGTGTGTATGTGTGCGTGTGTATGTGTGTATATGCACACGGGGGCATGCATGCAATCATGCATTTGTCTGTATGTGTGTTTGTGCATGAGTGTTCTTGCACATGTATGTGTTCTTACATGTGTGAGTTCGTACATGTGTGTGTGTGTGTGTGTGTGTGTGTATATGTGTATGTAGATGTGTGCATGTGTTTGCGTGTGCACTCACAAGATTAGGCCAAAAAAAAAAATGGTTTGTCTCAAAGCTGACGCGCGCGTTTGTAAATTTCGCCGAAAATTGAAAAAAAGTTATGCGGAACTTTTTTTTATTTTTTTTTTTTTTCAAAAAAAAAAGGTCATGAACTCTGAATTTTTGTTGAAAACTGAAATTGTGAAAATGCACGATTCACGCAATCTGCGACTCTCGGCGGTGAACTGACTATTTTTTTTTTTTTTTTTTTTTTTTTACTATTAGCATTTGTGTCTCACTAAAATGTGAAAGTTGATACATTGGACAAAAAACAGTTCACATTTACCTGTATTTACATACTACACACATTTTAAACTCTTATAGTTCTGGAAAGAAGTAATTTTTTTTCTTTGTAAACTAAAGAATTCCACATAAACTGCACATGTCTAGCCTATGATTTCTATCTAAACTGAGTGTGTATGTGTGCGTGTGTATGTGTGTATATGCACACGGGGGCATGCATGCAATCATGCATTTGTCTGTATGTGTGTTTGTGCATGAGTGTTCTTGCACATGTATGTGTTCTTACATGTGTGAGTTCGTACATGTGTGTGTGTGTGTGTGTGTATATGTGTATGTAGATGTGTGCATGTGTTTGCGTGTGCACTCACAAGATTACATAAAAGAATGGAAACCCCTAAAAGAGAAAAAATGTGTAGCAGCACAGAGTGGCATCATTTAAAACCCATGAAAGATAAGACAAAGGTAAATTTGAAATACCCAGAACCACCAATCATTGCATTTTGTGTGGCAACTAACATAGCTATACATGCAATTTACACAAGTAGAGGCGATACACATCAAATCTAGAGTTACTCACATGATGTATAGAGACTGTGATATAAGTATGGTAGGAAAATCTAAGATTGCAGAAAGCTTATTTGTGGGAAAATTGACTAGTTGGGGAAGTTTTGTTTGGATTGTAAGGTGAAATACATTAAAATTGTGGTAAAGTATTTGAAGGGAAGTTTAGGGTTATCTTGGTGGGAAACATGCTAAGGAAGCAAAGGTGGATGTGCTATGTGATGGCCAATATTTCAAAATTGGCCAAACTCCTGATCAAAACAATTGGAACAGGCATGATGCACCTATCTGTATTCACATACTTACAATTGAGTGTTCCAACTGTAGCCAGTATTATGCATAACATTGATTGAATTCTTTTACACATCAAAATCAAAGACACAGATTTCAAAAAACATCTAAAATTTGAATCAAAATTTCTGCTCAACACATGGTGGTGAGTATATATTCCAGTAAAATCAAATTGTTTTACCAAGAATGGAAAATAATTGTTAGCCTAAATTTGGAGAGAGGAGAGGGAGGAAGTGAGAGAGATGAATGAGAATAGAGATTCAAGAGATGGTGTTCTAGTGTACTGCATGTTCCTGAAGTAAACAAATCATAAATTGAAATTGTGGTTTGACAAGTTTGTGTTTTTTCTGATAGCTATTCAGTGATACAGACATTGCATTACCCTATGACAATTTAGAGTGGCAAGATTTTTAAAGCCACACTCAGTATTCGGATGAATACACCCACAGGCATATTTGGGTATGAAATGCATAAGAATCCGTCACCTCTTGTATGAGGTGTGATATGCATTGCTTAAAACCAATCTATTGATCACTACTACAAGCTACAGATATGTTAATACTATCTTCAGTAGATAACACACTGTGGTACTTTGTACAGCTTTTAAATCAATATTGTCTCACGTTCATTGCTTAGTTCAATGTCTTCTCTGGACAAAATTGCATACCAGTGATTGGCCACATAAAAGTAAATTTTAGAAGTCATGGCATTATGGAAGGCAATTTGAAGATATAAACTTTTAAATAATTCATGTCATCAATATTTCATAATGCAATCAGCTTCAGTAGTTTACTCTGATATAAAAGAAAGACTTGCTCTGTGTTTTTATACTGCATAATTGATTGTGTATCTGTAATACTTAAAGGCACTATGAATGATTTTATTTACCAGAATACAAAAAAAATCATAAAAAAGATTTTGCCATTTTTGGAATAAGTATGCATGTGATAATAATCTCTGTAAATGTAGCAGTGAATTTAATGATCTTATAAGTTCAATGTCAATACACCTTTTCAAATGAACATCGGAAACGTTCAGAGCAAAATACAATGTACGCAAGCATCCTTATACACGTGTGTACATTCACAAGCACTTGCCAGTGATGTGCATAACGCAAAGGTGAAATACGCATAAGTGGTGCCCCCAACAGTGGTGTGTGATTACCTGTTGGGACTCTTATTAGGGCCATCATGTCTGGTAAACTTTGTTTTGAAAAGGTCCATTATGTTGAAAACAAGTCTGTGTTCATACAGATTTTTAGCTAGGTAACCAAATTTGGTAAAACATTGTATGGGCAACTATACAATCGTGAACGGATGACACTTTAACAATCAGTTACATTATCCAGTTATTTGTGATGTTCTATGAAAGTAACTTTGATGAATATGACTTTATTATGGTATGATTTATCAATTTGTGTAAAAATAATGCAAACAATGATAAGAAATCACTGATGTGGCTTTAAAGGCAGATTTTAACATAGTTATCTTCAGTAGATAGCTCAGACAGAATTTTAGGCTGCATAATCTAAAATAATCAAACTGACAAATTGGCTTAAGGAAAAAATGGATATTTACCAAGTTGAAGTTACAGGTGATTTGGTGGTGAAAATTTCAGAGTTAAGTGGCTTTAAACTACAAATTGCCCTGTTTGAAATGCATGTACAGGCCTGTCGGGGTAATATTTTATGTGTGTGTGCATCAGTATTGTTTTAAGCTTTTGTTTCTTCATATCATGTTCTTTTAGGAAGCTTAGTACAGGAAAACTTTGCTCCACAGGGAAGGTTCACATTTTCACTTTGCATTGCCTGTACAATTTCAGCAGTGTATATTACCCGGGTTTTTTTTAACTCTCTGAATATTTCACCAGGACATCCAAAATATAAAGAGGCCATGGTTCATCAATTCTGAACCCATTGACAAGCAAAAAATGGTAGAGGCTGCAGTACAGTGTGCCAACTCATTCATAAAGTATCTAATGTCAGGAGCCTAAAGACTTTGGTATGCAAATTTCCCCTTAACTTTACTGTTAGGATGCTATCCTTGCCTGATTTAAAGGGTAATTGGTTAAAGTACCCTGTGCTTGTTCAACACTGCCTACAGCTCGACGTGCCCCACTTTTTGTCAGTTGTTCATGTGTTGTTAACATGTAAATGTACCTACATGTACAAGACCAGTCAATAAAAGCCCTGTGACCTTTGCAACAGATAGGGGCCCTTGTACATTGCAGCCTGGACCAAGAGGAGGCTTGAGGAATCTTAAATCTTGGGTCGATAGCTTGCCTAGTTCTCATGGCCATTTGCAAGTTAATGTTTAGACATGATCGCTTCCTAGTTATAGAGTACAATTATACAACATCTCTAAATTGCACATAAACATCCAACTATTCAGTAACTTGAAAATCTAGGCTTATGAGTTGGGTTCTTGTTTTCATTTGCCATGGTGTGTCCAGTACTGCACAGCAGCTTTGAAGTAGATAATTTTGTAGGATGAAAATTAGTTTGTAATTTAGAAATGAAGGTGTAAGCTTGCTCAAGAGATAACCTATGTGAGAGTTTTGCATATTTTCAATTTAAATCCGATGACAGTGATGATGATTTCATTATGGTCCGTTTTCAAGTCAATTGAAAAGAAATATGTAACACGTTCTTTAAATTGAAAGACATATTTGTATTATGGTCATGCCAGATTTTCATTTTACCAAAAGATGAAGTGTGATAGTTTAAGTGGTTAAACATTATATCAAGGCGCAGATTGTCTGTCCGTGTACTGTATGTGAAAGGGGTGTTATGACCCCATGCCTAATCCAATATGCCCTCACTGATGGCTAGCGCCATTGTTCGTGACAATCTCAAGTTCTTCTGATGAGTTTAAAGACTGCTTAAGTCAGCCAAGCCAAGGGCTTACATGGCCGCTCATACTTGATTACACCTCAAACACAATTTGTGTCCGCCGCTCGTTGACTTATAAATAACATGTTCTGCCATAAGCTTAGAGACTGCTAAGCTAGGTGTCTTACTGACAATTCCAGAAGAAAGGCAGAACTAATGTCCGAACGAAAAAAAAGTGTATGTTAGGATAGAATTTAAACGGTAATACTTAATAACTACCTAATTCCTAATAATAACCTGCCTTATTTGTGGATGCAATTATTAAGCCAAGACAAGCTGTGGAAATATATTAAAGAGATATAAGGATATCTCCAGAAATGTGGGTATTATGTAAATACCCAAAACTCAAATTCCAAACAAACGTTGCAAACGTTATTGCAAACGTTGACCTTTCTTGAATAAACAAATGACCTTTAGCCTATTTTCCCATATCTTGGAAAGGTGGCATCACATGCATGTGACCCAATTGATTTTTTTACTCTTGGTTACCTAAGGAATAATTTGAGCTATAGTTCATTAGATTTAGAGCAGTTCCAACATTTGACCCCCATAGTAATTTTACCCCTCTCCTGGGGTTACACGCAGCAGCGGGTCTTCGGCAGACATTCATATTTGCAAAAGTTGTATTTTTCTCTGAATTCTCCCGTATTCAGATATTAGTCTCTTCTTCGTTTGATGAAAACCTTCTGGGCTGCCGGTCTAAACTTGAAGTAAGCTAAAATTGCATAATTTATGAATTCACAAAGTTTAAATTGACATGCACACGTGCATGTAGGATACAAAAGTTACATGCACAGAAAGAAAGCTACTTGCACCTGTGCATGTGTGCACCTGGGTAATTCGAAGCCTGGAATAAACCAAGTCTTTTTGTAATAAAACGATTTGGTATTTTCTGTAGTGCACAAACAAATTCGGGCATGCTTCTCTATAGAGCTGATGAGACATCAGGCAAGTTAAAACTGAGGCTTTTGGTTCTCCTTGTGTGTCCAATAGACCTTTGAAATGTTCTCAGTAGCAGCTGTTCTACAACCAATCAAGTGCAAATTGAGAGAAATTTCTATCTTCAGAAAATCATGTGGATATAATTGATATACTAATCATGTGGTTTTAGTGGATTAAGTTGTACAATCTTCAAAGAAGTCTTAATAAAGCTGCAGAGGGTGTGATAATATATTGAAATGTGTGTGTTATACTTGTTTGTTTGTTCGTTTGTTCGTTCGTTCGTTCATTCATCATTCATTCATTCATTCATTCATTCATTCATTCAAGATAATTTATTTCCATAATCATAAAAGAACAAAAAAGAACACAACAAAATGATATGGTTTTTAAGTCAGTACTATTAATTATCCTTTGTTTGTTTGTTAGTGCAATACAAAAAGATATCAATGGTTTTGGTGCCATACCACACAAGGCCACAGGTGGAATGTCCCATCACTTTCATTGTTGTCAAAATTTTCCTTTTTTGTACAAAGATTACTTCAATAAAACCACACTTGTAAATTTAAATTTTGATGAAGCCTTTCCATCAAAGTAGCAGACCAACCTAAATCTACTAATCTACCATCAATCGGGAAAATGTACATAGGCAGCTCCCCCTATTATTACACTTCATAATTTTGAAAAAATTAGAGTATTCTGTATTCATGAATAGTTTGCCAGTTTATTTAATTAAGATTATGCTCTGTAACCACTGTATATTTTATAAGTTTAAAACAAAGTATTCTTCCAATTGCACCAATATTCTTAGACTTTTAAGAATCTCCACTTTGATAATGACTTGATTATATTTTCAGTAGTGCTTGTATTTGTACCCATATCCAGCCTCTGCCAACACACCTGTACCTTGACAAATGTTACACAAATTCACTGTGCAGTCATCAGACCCATGCTAGATTTGAATTAGCCAGCACGCTTTGTCCATCTGAATTTGTCAACAAAATTAGTCGCGCATCACCCCGGAGGCCAAAATTCATAGGATGTGAAAATGTATTGGCATGCTGATGCCTACTTGAGACATGAACGGACAGTATGAAAATATGTTGATATGTGGTAAAACCAATACTAAAAGCATGGTGATGAAGAATGACAGGATTGGGCCTTAGAAGTACACTTAGCATGGCCATGTCTGTCAGGATACAAGTCTTCCTAACCTGCACTGCTAGCTGACTGACAAATGGGACTTCAACTTGAAATTGTGGCTTTCAAACTTGGGAATCATTTAGAAAATGCTAGTAATTAATTGGACTTGTCTTTTAAATGCTGTTTGTGAAACAGGAAGTAGTTCGCTGTTGTTTTAGCACCGACCTCCTCAAAGTGTCCATCTATTTTTAAGGACTTTGAATCTTGCCACAAGGGCTGGCAGGCAGCTAGGCAGACAGACAGTGGTAGCTAGCTTGGCAAACTCAGCTACAGTTACACTACTATGAGGTCAAGGACCTTGATTTATTTTCTACCAGAAAAATATCTACCCCCTTTTTTCTGCACTTTTCTGTTATTGAACTTGGTATTAAATATATTGTTCAAAACAATTATTATAAAGAAATTGTAATCCCATATTTTACGGAAATAGGGAAAGTCCTGCCTGGTCATACAAAAATATGGGTTTCAGTAAAAAAGTAAACAAATTATGGTAATTTATATGCAGGTACAAACGGTACAATACGCAGTACACTTAACAGATTTTTGCTGGTCACAGAGTCCAATATAAACATCATGCAGGGTTTGAAACCATAAAGTCCAATGCACAAAAAGTTGACCAAGTTTAAAGTTAAACCTGGCCCAAGTCAATATTAGTTTTGTCCAAAATTGAGTTATTCACATTTCCTTAATAAAGTAACTAGAAAATTTCAAATATTAAAATGGAAATTTCAAAATAAAAAAGTACCTCATGTCAATGCAAAGAATGTCTTTTTGGTAGGACTAAATTACACTAAGACCAGGTCTGTTTTGTGCATTCGGACCTAAGTTTCAACTCTGTTTCAAAGAGTAGCTACAATCACAAAACATACATTAGGTCAGCGAAGCTGTGAAAGTTTTGAACTATTTTATTACTTGTGCATAAACTCATAAATACCTTTTTCAGTCGAATTCATTTAACCCAAGTACTGTGTAGGGATTGGGTTTCAAATATATTTCTATGATCAAATATATTTCTATGATAACGGTCAGCCTATCTGTAAAAGGAGGGAGTTTGATACAAAAAGTGTCAAATGTAGTTAAATTGTGATGAATTCAGTTAGTTTGAAGAGCCTAGAACAAGGCCAGGTAGGCCAAAATAGGGAGCCAAGAATTTTGAGCATTATGAATCTATTCCAATTCAGACATGACAAGTGTTATTCAAACCATCTTTAAAACACTTGCAAGTGTGTGGTAATGTCTGCTGTGCACACAGGCAGCCAAGCTGGTCATGCTACCGCTGCCTAAATATGGCAAATATCAACAATATAGCTCATATACAAACTAGCCACTGCCAAATAGATCTGTCAATCATGTCCTAACAAGACCGTTTGTAGTGCAGGAGGCCAATATAATGCATGCCATCGGATGTTGAAGGAACTTAGGCCATTTGCAAGCAGGCGATTCCGACTGAGCTATGCGGCTACTTCCACACATAAGGATCAAATGTCATACTCTTATAGCCACAGATCCGATTTCAGAATTATTAAAAAGATGTTTCTATATTTGTAGGTGGGAAAATGTTGTTTTGGTGATAGTGACAGCTGATTTAGCTTTGTGTTTAACAAGAAATCTACAGACAAAATAAAAAGAACAAGGGCTTGGGAAAGTAATATTTAAAAAAGTGATAACAAATTGTTAGGTTGATACATTGACACTGTGTACTAGCAGACAAAACATTTTCTTTTGGGTGTAAAATGTTAATTTCCTAAGTGCCAATAAAATATATTCAATTTAATCAAGTATATGGCTATTTTTAAAAGCAAACTATGATTTTCCATTCACAAGTTCGTTCAGTCTGTTTGAAATTATTGAAAACCAACCATTTGTGATTAAACACTTAACCTATATAACTTGACCTTTTTTTTCCTGTACTGCTCTTGCCCCATTTCCTTTCTACATTTTATTACCGACCTTTCATCATTTTCCTTTTTTAATTATTTTCTAAATATGTCGTGAGCATACAAGGACTCGGGAGACCAGCAGACTCCCACTAACAAGGCCCTCCTCAAAGGCATTTTGTTTCGTTGAAAAACACTTTTTAAATTAATATGGCAACTAGCCAATTGAGGGAATATATTCACAGAATTCTTATTTAGAAGTCTTGCAGTTTATCATTCGTTAATTTAAAGATGTCAGCTCAAATTTAATCTTTGATCATCCTTTTCAGATAGGGAAATTGAGTAGATATCTTTGAAGCCAATCTTTATGGACTACATTGCACCAATAGACGCCATTCTCGCCATAGCCGCTTTGTGACAAAAGCAAATCTTGGGTGGCTCCTCAGACCAGTTGCTATAATATGTGCATATCAATGTCCGTACTTCAAATTTGACACAAATGTTTCTCTGCATGCAGCAATTGCAGCCAGCCATGCAACCCTTATTCCAAAATGTGGGAGTATTTTATTTAGGAACGGAAATGGATTATGTGGACTGTGATTAATTTGAATGTGGAGATTGGCTGGGGTATGTTCAAACAAAATGATATTATGTAAAAAGCCTCATTTGATTTTTTGCACGGACATAATTAATGAAAGTAAACTATGTTGCTATTCACAGATGAATTTTCGCGACAGACATCTGTCAAATTACATCAGATGCACTGTTAGTCGTATTATTGTCTCCTACTATTGTCACAACTTTTATTAGACTAATTAGCATATTACCAAGATTTGCTCACTATTATACTGTGTGACACAGGCGTAGGCGTGTATATGCATGTCGTGTGGTGCTTGGTGCTAATATCTACCAAGAATCATACATCATTAATTATTATATATGATATGCTAGTTGAATCGATGACACCTAATACCAGCATTATCTTATTATGACTTGTGACAGTGTTAGTACTTAAATAAGTAAATGTTTACTACCCATGGGATAGTACTTGTCAGTTCCAGTTCACAGCTTCAGCCTTGGCTCATTTTACTTGCCATGTTTTTCTTCCTTCATGATATTGCATACTGAATGATGCATGGTAGTGCAAAGAATATCAAGAATAAACTTTAAATGCTTATTAACATCAGCAAGGCTCTTGCTTACTTCCAAGAAGACAGTGTCCTGCCACCTACTCACTCATGTGCCCACAGATTCCATGACAATTTCTTGTTTTTATGTTGAACATTAAAGCCTTCTGAGTAAATTGGTGCTCCTCCACATCTGCCTTTGTGAGGAATATGGTTTATGAAATGGGTAGGAGTTAGAACAACCTATTCTGTAGGGTTGTGGGAGTAGTTTGCCTGAAGGTATGTTAAAGGGAGACATACGTACTGTATATAAGGTTTTGCTAAATTTCTCAAATTTCAGTGCTCTTTTTTAAAGTAGAGCGTGTTGGAATTGATAAAGCAATTGAATATATGCCGATCTGTTGACTGGTGGGTTAAGGTCTAAAACATTCAGTTGGATATCAACTTCATTAAAGTGGTTAGCGTTATATATCCACCCAGGTGTATAAAGTATACATCGGATAGAAGTGATCAAAAAATAACATCAGCTTTGTCATATAACGTTACGATTTTGCAGAAAGTCACAAAAAAATTATTTTTTTTAAAACATTAAACCATGAAATATGATGATAGGCTTTAAAGTAATTCTTTCAGGAATGGTTTCTCATTAAAAGAAAAACAATAAAGCCAATAAGGGATAGGCTTTGTTGTAGCTCTCCTGTGCCAAAGGTATATTCCAATCACAAATAGCTCATCAACCATTATCCTCCCTGCCCCCCCCCCCCCCATGATAAAGGCCCAGAGACTTGACTGGATATAATATAAAAACTTCACAAACACTCTTGTGGTAGTTTCAAGTCAACTCTGCATGCATCACACGCACCCAAGAAAGATCTTTGATGCTCTGACTACGAGTGTGCAAACGACGGCACAAAATGATATGCAGTACACGTAAAACTTCAATCTTTAATTGTCCTCTATCACCTTTAATACATTGCAACTTTCACAAAATATTTAAAACAAAAACGCTGAGAATGCAAATCTTGATTTCCTTGACATTTTCTCACAAGATCACATATTTTTTGGTAATGAAATTGTGAAAAGAAAAGCAAAAGTTTCAGATGCAAATAATATAAAGGACTTAGAATTCAGCTATAATGTGAACGAGTAAGATTAAGGGCTGTTGTATAAAATTAAGAAATTGGATAGATGCAAGTTTGGTTTGGATAATGCTGATGTTTCTTTTTAATGTTTTTAATTGGCCTCCTGGAGACCATGTGACAACAAACAGTGTTGTGAAGCCCCACAGCATTGCTATGACACCAACATGGCATATTGGTATCCAAGTAATGTCTGCTATTCATGTATATCAAAACACTCGGATGTAAAAATACAAGTGATACCTTGCATGTCAACTATATGACAGACAATATGTCATATGATTGACAGAGAATTAAGAACAGCTGAAATTAAACCGTCTCTGATGATAAGAAAGGTAACGGCATCTTAAGATGGTTATTGACCCAAATCATGTATACTTGCACTGTAAAGAATTAACTTACAGTGATAATTTGCAGTTTACTTGCCAATTGTGAATGGATATATGCTGCTTACCAAAGTAAATATAATCATTTTTAATGATTGATCATTTTTCTTGTATTATTTGTTACAGATGGAACATTCTAGGTCTGCAAGGTTCTCTTTTGAGTCATTTTGTTGAGCCTATCTACTTGGACAGCATCATCCTTGGTTCTCTCTACCATGGGGATCACCTGTCAAGAGCTGTATATGCCCGTGTTACCGGCCTAGAAGAGCTTCCTCCCATGTACCGTCTCAACAAGCCTTTACTAAGTGGAATCAGCAACACAGAGAGTCGCCAGCCAGGGAAAGCACCATCATTCAGTGTGAACTGGACCATAGGTGATAATGAGTTAGAGGCAATCAACACAACAACGGGCAAGGATGAACAAGGGCGATCTTCTCGCATCTGCAAGAAGGAGCTGTTTGAGCACTTCAAGAAGTTGTACGGTAAATTGTCGATGATCACAAGCATGCCAAAGGTACCACCCAAGACGTACACTGAAGCCAAAGCTCTTGCAGGAGACTACCATGAGACAAAGGCAAAGATGGTAGCAGCTTTGAGAAAGCGGGCTTGGGTACTTGGATCAAGAAACCACTAGAACAAGATCAATTTGAGTAGCCTGAGTCAGTAAATTGTACATAGGTCTGTAATGAATTCTTAACATTCATCAGAGGGGCATTCCATACTCTAACAAGTGCAGACAGTTTGAGGTTTGATGCCAGCCATTTTTATAGTCAAAGCAATTTAAATTGAGATAACATTGAAATAGGGGCTTTGTATGCACACATTTCCTATTGAAAATTGTGAATAGCTTACAAAAGAAAATAGCCAACTCACATAGCTGCCTTATGTCATTTTAACCTCTTTTTTTCGAAGTGTTGACAACAGCTATCGTTTTAAAAACAGAGCTACTGATTACAGGAAAAGGTACTTACTCTTCTGTTTTGAAGATACTGGATGTTTTAATAAGTGGGCAACATCATTGACATACCTGACTTTTAGATCAAACATTGTTTGGGTTTGTTTTCCTTTTGAGGTGCAAAATGTGTTCAAGCAAAAATGAGATAAAACAAAAATACAAGCAATTCACTTTACCCATGATTAAGTAGTTTCCATGTTTAGTCCTTAGTGACCCATATGCAGATGTATGTGTATTCAACATGCATTTGTATGTATGTCACTGCTGTATGTATAGAATTACTTTGCTTCGACAAGAATATCCCGTTTGAATCTAAGAGGACAGCTGTTAATTTTTGCCACAGGTTCTTCATATTGACAGTTGATGACACTTCTTTATGTAAGCTTCCACATTGATACTTTTTGTGTCATTTAATTCCCTAGTTAAGGTTTCTGCATTTGCAAAGCATGAAACATAATACTCTGGAATGCCCCTTTGAATCTTAAATGTGTGTGTAGATGTCAAACCAAGTCCTTTCACATCCAGAGCAGTGATTTGATTCTAGTTGCCTATTATTTTAAGCAGTTATATACTTTGGGGGGAATGCATCTTATGTCATTGGACTAATTTGAAAGGAATTCAGTCATGGTGATATCAGATACTATTGCCCACATTCTTGTTAACAGCATTCAGCAACATTTCAGTAAGCTATCTAGACTGAAGCTACTGTTCCTGTAACTTTGAAAATGCACCAATAGTTTTTGCCTTGGCCTTCATTATTGAAGTTGCTTTCCCAAACTATTGGTGTTAGTGACACGCAATAATGCACATCCTTTGTTTTTGCAAATGAAGCAGGCTCTTAAAGTCATCATCTCATTTTCAGTCACGGTCAATCATCACCAGCTATCGCTCGCCTGGTTGCCATGGAAACCCAATGCCTCCGTGGGTTTGGGGTTTATAAATGTTGCATAGCAGAATAATCTTCCACAGACCCTGGGGTGTTAAATACTCGGTCCACCTGGAACCTGCCTGCATCGCAGGGTGTGAAATTTTGCACCATGTATCGCAAGCTCGTGTTGGGTTTCCACATGCAAAAGTCAGCTAGTTCTTATTTTGTCAGCTCGGAGTCTGTGTAAATGTATCAAGCAACCAAACAAAGGCTGCAAAAAGCATTAGGGCAATAATTAGCATGTATAATACAATATGCATTGCAAATATGTGTAAAGGAGGATTTCAAAGTAGCCTCATGAGTTAAGAGGCCATTGTATCGGGTATTATGTCTGGTTGTTGTTCTACCCATCCTCTGTCCCTCCTAGCAAAATATGCCATACACTTATTTATTGCTTTTACAATGTCCAGAGAGTATTTCAGTGCTGAGATATTTTGAGACTAGAATGTCCGACTGCCACTGCAGAGATGTAAATCAGCCGATAATGATTAGCTCATACAGATTTGACTTTACCGAAGTGAATGCATAAACAGCCACAGTTTTAAAATTCAGGATTAAAATGCATGTTTGTATGTCTTTAATTAAGTTAAGCTGAAAAGTGCTTTGAAAATCTGCGGAGACCTTTTTTATAACCAATTCCAAATGTACGCCAGAATAGGACAAATGTGGATATGATCAATAACAAGTGTTAAACCATGTGACATATTATGCAAACAAACTGATACAGAAAGCTTAGATGCACGTGTTCTTGCTGTAACCAACTGTTATGACATGTGTGTGTGCATGGAAACCAGATTGAAGTTGTCATTGAAACAGTTTCAGGTTGAGTTTTCCCAACATACATAATGTAACACGCAACACTTGAAGAATTCTGTGTTCACTGCAAGAAAATGCAAAGAGCAGAATTCACAGGCTCCAAAATAACCAAGGCACCTAAGGCAATTTGCCTTAGGTGCCCCTACCATTTGCCTTGGTGCCCTAAAAAAATTGCTATTCTTTAACATGTAATGCCTTGGTGCCCTTTTAAAATTGGGCAAAATTGCCTTGCCCACCCTAATTCTTATTTTGGAGCCTGAATTCAGGTGTGTGCTTTATTTTTCCTTTTGTGATAATCCAGTATCTTAAAATTTTATGATATGTCAGTAGTCAAACAATATATTTCAAATGGCAACTTCAATTGAACACAATTTGCAATTAGCAGTAAATGCAAATATGCTAGGTTTTCTGTAGTTCTGTCTACTGTGAATGAAAAATTCATTAGTTTGAAATTGATATGGAACCCATAGGGCACTGTGGGCAGCCAAGAACTCCAATGGCGATGTTGACAAAAAGCTTACTCCTGCTCTACAAGGCATGGTGTTGTATAAGCAGGGCCAGGTGATTTGTACAAAATTGATACAAACCTAGAGATACAAATACACAGTCTCTCTCTCTTATGTAGACTTGCCTTTGGTTGTAAACACTATAAAATACAGAATCCCTACTATATGCTGTGTGGGAGATTGGATTTCACAACAAAGTTCCCAACCCTCTACTTTACCCTGGTCCCCAATGGCTCTCTGGTTCTGTTTAACAAAATGGCATATCTTGACATACATTTTTTCTGGTCTTGAAGAAAGTGGTTTTTTTTTTTTTTTTTTTTCCAGAATAGGACAAATGTGGATATGATCAATAACAAGTGTTAAACCATGTGACATATTATGCAAACAAACTGATACAGAAAGCTTAGATGCACGTGTTCTTGCTGTAACCAACTGTTATGACATGTGTGTGTGCATGGAAACCAGATTGAAGTTGTCATTGAAACAGTTTCAGGTTGAGTTTTCCCAACATACATAATGTAACACGCAACACTTGAAGAATTCTGTGTTCACTGCAAGAAAATGCAAAGAGCAGAATTCAGGTGTGTGCTTTATTTTTCCTTATCTGATAATCCAGTATCTTAAAATTTTATGATTTGTCAGTAGTCAAACAATATATTTCAAATGGCAACTTCAATTGAACACAATTTGCAATTAGCAGTAAATGCAAATATGCTAGGTTTTCTGTAGTTCTGTCTACTGTGAATGAAAAATTCATTAGTTTGAAATTGATATGGAACCCATAGGGCACTGTGGGCAGCCAAGAACTCCAATGGCGATGTTGACAAAAAGCTTACTCCTGCTCTACAAGGCATGGTGTTGTATAAGCAGGGCCAGGTGATTTGTACAAAATTGATACAAACCTAGAGATACAAATACACAGTCTCTCTCTCTTATGTAGACTTGCCTTTGGTTGTAAACACTATAAAATACAGAATCCCTACTATATGCTGTGTGGGAGATTGGATTTCACAACAAAGTTCCCAACCCTCTACTTTACCCTGGTCCCCAATGGCTCTCTGGTTCTGTTTAACAAAATGGCATATCTTGACATACATTTTTTCTGGTCTTGAAGAAAGTGGTGGCAACACCGGGGATCAGCACGTAAAGCACCGAGAGATCATAGATCTGTATCTAATCCGACACCCGGGCGATGAAATCCTATTCCCGATTTCTGCATCGCCTTAAATGGCTGCCGGTGCATCCCACACTGCCAACTCATTTTTTTCTCCCGTGAAATATATACCATCTTGAAGGATTATTTTTATGACTTGATGGGGGAATGATTGAGTGAGAAATGATCAGTTGGCAGCCAAGCGTGCACGGCATGTATTATTCACAGCATCAGGTGCCTTGCTTCGTCTTGACCCAATTATACTCACTAAGTTTTAATTTCCAGCACCATTTCACATGGGTTGTAGTTTCATCTGCATGGAGTATTGCTGACACTTTCGTGCATGGGCACTCTCCATAGCTATCTTGACACTGTTGTGGCAATGTAAGATTTGTGAGGGGACCATTGTGGCACACGCTGCTCCCTATCTGTTGATATAACTCATCCATCTACTGTATCGTTGTCAATCCAACAAACATACATTTCTATTTATGTGCAAGCCAAATATGACATTGTAAAGTGACTAAGTGGCCAAGAGGCCATAAGTCTGGAAGTGCGTTCCATTTCTATCGGCCCCACAGGAATTTATGCATATATTTTTGACGGAAAGATTATGCTCTCTCTCTCTCCGTCGTTGCTCGGGTAATGATTGTAATGTGCAAAACTTGCGAGAATGTTTTATGAAGTATCTGGAGACGTATAAGCTACTATATAAATGTCATGCAGTGAGTGTGTTTGCTTCTGGGTTTGTAGTGCTGTCATGAGACTGAATCCGCCAACAACAGAACTATTAAACTCAAACAAAATTGTGACGTGAATATGAAATGAAACGGTTTCAGTTGATAGTTATCAAAGATGTCTCCAGTTGATAGATAACATCAGAAATACTAAATTGAATTGGGCAGTATGAAATCCTTGTCATTTCCAAACACAATGGTGACCCTCACATTGAGTTTACTTAGAACCCAGCATGTACAGGTATGAGTGTATTCATTGTATATGACACTCAAGAACTAAATTTTCAATTCTGGGAGTACCGTACTGTATAGGAAGCCCCACTGTTCAGCAATGTGTGCAGACATGTTGATCATAGGGGCTGTACGAATGGCAGTTTAGCATACATTAAATTTTAGCACCTTTAGTGAATGGAAGCAGGATTCTTTTTTTTTTATTCTGAAGGAAAACAAAATGTTCATCAAAATTACATGTCAAAATCTGGCTGGCTTTCTGCTAATTCATGATAAAAAATGTGACAAATATTTTGTGCTTTGTACCATGTGCAGAATATAGATAACATTTGGGCTAGTTTGCACAGTGATTTCAGAAACAGGGAAAACTGTTTAATAAAAGAAAAAAATAATCATATTACCTATAGTTGGTTTCATACATATAGATACAATAATTCAATCTTTTATCTCACAACAAAATTCACTGTTTAAAATTTTTGCCTTAAGACACTGCCTCAAGTCTCTGCGAATGTTTTGTTTGATTTATGGCACACATCATTATTACATGTCTTTAAAAGGAACCAGCTGTATGATTTTCATGTTTGATGAAACATTTGAAGTTTGACAATGTAGGATTGAGGAAATAGATCAACAGAGACTGGGGAATGAATCATGGAACAGTTTTCTGTCAAAATGAGTATTTGTCCCAAATATAACTAAACATCTGAAAAATGACAACTCTCATAACCATTGCTATACAAATTTGAGTTCAGATGGACATACTCATAGGTAGATTCATAACACAATAATGGATTGCTAAAAGAAGCATTTTTTTAATTTAGAAAAGGAAAAGGACATTGTTATCTGTTAATTAACATTTGCCTTCAACATTTTCAACCTCCTGTAAATTAAGTACTATCCAGTTTGCTTTTGAATTGTATGCTACTTTCAAATTTGCATCAAGTTTTGATTGGATGATTCCACACAAGTGATAACCACCCAGCTATAGAGGTGAATCCATCATTATAAACATGTGGACATTGGCAAGTGAACTGTGATTGAGCTGCAAATTGACGACATTGCACATTCACAGCTAAATTGGCCTATCCAACCGCTTGCTGGTAATCAATGTAATGAATAATTTGACAGCTTTCGTTGATGTGTTCATATTTTTTATTTGTTGAATTTCTGGTGTGCCGGTCTGTGACCTAGCATCCTGGGTGGTTTAGGCAGACCGATAGCTTGTCCTATACTGACCCTCCATGCCACCTACGCACCCAATTAATATTTGATTTTCCCTGTGAATTTGTTTTAAGTGAGACTGTTCATCATAATTTAAGTTGAAAAATCAATCCAGTTTAACCCTTGACTAAATCCAGCTGCTGAAGGTTTACCCTTTGAGTTCCATACACGACTCACAAGTGTGAAACGTTACATAAACAAGTCTGTTATTTTTGATGCAAATGGCAGGGAGTAGTCTCCTAAACAGATCTGCAGGTTGCTTCTGTCAAATGTTAACAAACATGAACTCAAATCAGTTAAGATCTCCAATATTCACTGCTTTTACTGCCTCCGTTTATTTTTAGCTCAGATGTATCTTATATGCAATTTTGTGATGACTTAAAAAGAGGAAGAGCCCAAGTTAGATTTTGCCCATTGAGATGCTCTGTTCGGCATGCTTACAGGGCATTCACGAGATGGTTTCTTATGAGCTAATTTGTAGTGTGTAGCCAGGAGACGTGCCAGTGACTTTTCACCCTACAATCTGGCAACCATCTAGTGCTTCCACATGAAATAATGAAATACATGTGTGAGCATGAAAATATGACATGATGAGGGACGATACAAACAAAATATTATGCCTGGATAGCATTACACAGACAGTGTTGTCATTTCATATTGACCACCTAGGGGTTAGAGTGGCAATTTTTATGGGATACACTTGTACTAATATGTATTTGTGTATAGAAATCATACCTCTAGTTTTGTGGAAGGTCCTCCATTTAGTGTAAATCAGCTTGAAAGGGGAATGAAAACACCCACAGGTCTTTCTGTTTCATTTCCACTCCTGGCTCCGATCCAATTTCAACATCAATTTTCATAACTTCCCCAATACTTTTCAGAATTTTGTGCAATTTTGCATTAAAGGGAATAAAAACACCCATGGGTCCTTTCATCCCATTTTCCCTCAAAGATTCGATCCAATTTCAATATTAATTTTCATAACTTTCCCTGTACATTGCAGGCAGGCTCTGATCAAATCGTGAATTTCTTAATTTCACTTTCTTTGATCAAGAAAACTTGTGGATTCCCTCTCTTAAGTATTCATCTTCATTTCAAGAAGCAGTAATAAAGGTTGTGAATAAATCTATCCAAGGTTGATCGACAGATAATAAATGCATAACAAACAATAATTTCCATCACCCATTGCTTAAAGACTGGCAATTTAAATTTACCACCATGTTGTAACATCTGCAATGCATTTGTGAATTTGTACAAGGGATTTGCTGCATTAGATTCAGAAGCCAGCCAAAGTTCTCTTTTAATAATAGCAAACACTACAAATACAAAAACGTCTGGTCATGTGTAAGTTCAACTTGTGCTCAAGTGTCCCTGTGTTGATGACAAGCATATAGCAGTAAGGGAGATGCATCTCAAGTGATCTGTGTGCAACCGTAAATCAGCTGCAAATAGTTGCAAATAGTGTTTCTATATCACAATGCTTTCGGTTCTAACTGTTTTAAGTATACTTAATTTGTGATTCTTTTCATTTTGGTAGTCACTGTTACTGTTATGCGACGTCTGCAAGACTTCATTAATGAAGTTAAAGCATGCGTTATTTTTAATGCTGAAACGATATTACTGAAATACCATGCAATAATATGGTGGCACAATTAGTATAATGGCTTGATTGTGATTAATGAAATACATATATGAAAACAAAACTGCTATTTATTTAGTGTAGACGTACAAGGAAGAAAATAGAGGATTTGTCTGGCGTTGTGTTCGACATAATACAAAGCTTACAAATTGCCATATGAGATGTATGTCATGACTGTAGGAAGCTGTGTGGGAGATGAATTCATAACCCGAGGCCTTTTCTTTCCTCACTAGAGATGAGCTTCTCTCTCAAGTGCACCTACATCCTTCCATGATTGTTGTCATTTTACATGCTAATTGCAGCACTTTGACTTATTTTGTAGATTAACTAAGGGAAAAGACCAGACCCACATTTGTGTAATGCTTCCATGTTTCTATCTTCAACCTGCTAACCGTTTTCAGGGCTGTTCTGAACCTGCTAACCTATTTGAGATCTGTCTTCCACCTGCTAACCCCTTTTCTAGCCTCCAACACACTGAGAAAGTATTCCTGGGTTTGTTGGAGATAGCAGCTTGGAGACTTGATGACTCTATGCCATTTGACTAATCCTATAGGGGATTTTGATATTTCTTCAATGTTAAGACCCTACCAAATGTAATACATGTAGGATATCCCGTGATTAACCTATGTCTTCTTGACATACACAACTCGCCACACTGCCATGCCTTTTAGGTTGGAAACAATATGCCAAAGAAACATGGGTTGGGGCAATTTGTCTTTAAACACATGCATTTGGATCAATTCATGACAGTGTATTGGATACCATGTGTGTTTAACAAATGGGTTGTCAAGGCCAATCATTTTTCACCTTATAGCACAACAATGTGTAGCCGAATCAAAGAGCTTTGAAATCAGACTTGACATTTCTCATGGGCTATGTTCCTGCTAATATCTGACTGAGTGCGTATATGGGAGATTGGACTTCATATTTTGAAGCTCGTAACAGTGTAAATACAAAATGCTATCGCAGATTTGAATGTTTGATTTGTTTTACTCAATTATGTCCAGAACAAGGTTAGTAAGAGTGCATGTTCTTGGACATGAGTTATACAACCTTGGAAAAAATAGATATTGAAAAAATAAAATGCAAACAGCCCATGTGCTTATAAAATAATGAAACGAGAGAGATGCATTTTGACAGTTTTGTCTGTTGACTATTCTCTGGGTAAACAATGTGCATGTCTATATTATTTATAGAGCCAAAAGCGCTGCTAGGCAGTATGTTATTGAAAATGATCAAACTGTCTCATACAATGAATGTGGCATTTGGTTAGCAGACTTGTCCTAAACATGGCCTGTATTATGAACAATTTAACATCAATCAATGCAATTGTGAAGTAATTATGCTTAGGTGAATGAACAAGGATAATTTAATTGTTTTGATTTACAGCAAGTCTGACATCAGTGTCATATGCTAAAAAGGAATTGCACTTAGTGTAATGGTAGCTTTTTGTGTGCGATTCTTGGCAGTTTGGCTTTAAGTTAACTTGATTCGCATTTTGATTCGCATTTTCAATATGAAAAAAGTAATTCCACATTCATTGTGGAGGGGTTTATTTTAATCTGTCCTAAGCTAACTATATTTATTTCATGAACCTGTATCAGCATTAAAGTGGCTAGTCCATTTTGGGAGTCTTTGTTACTGACTATGTTAAGTTGCTGCTGTATTGTAACGCTCTTAAAACCTGTAAGTGTGTGACAATAGCTGATGACGTGGGTCTAGTTGACTGTAATCATTTCAAATTCAACCGTCTCTAAACTCTGTACGTTGCATGCGTTATGTGACTGCCTGTTGTAATGTCCAGTCGTATGCATTTGAAAATGGATTTCTGTGAAAGAGATTAGAATAAATCTACACGACACATTTAAAAAATTGTATATATTTCTTAATTACATTGTATGTTTTTATGACAAAACCACTGTAAGTAGGTACTTCTCTCCCATTGTGTCACAACCCAACTCACATGTCTGGGAGAGAACATTTTTGTGTACAAACTGTATATTCTCACTTCTTATGGCACATTGTATGTATGTAGTGAGTATATTAATTACATGCAAGTACGTGGCAAGTAATCGTTGCTCTAAATTTGACAAAGATTGTGACCTATAGTACCATACGTAATTGTCGTCCCTTGTCAAACTGGGATTCTTGGTTAAGCATGTGTCCTTTTCCCCTCTTGTGTATTGCATTTTTGGACCAAAAATAACAATATCATTTCCAAGTTGTAGTAGCATTAGCTGTGATAGATCGTATGTATACATGTATTGCGTTTATTAGTAGAACCTTTTTTGCGATTGCTAAAGGGACAAGCAAACAGTACCTTTTTTGACTACAATGCATGATGGTATGTATGATATGGAGAAAATCTTTTGTTGCAAGACTTTAAAATATATAAACAATTCAAAGAAGAGTCAATGTGGTCAAAAGCCAGTGGATTCTCCATTAACAATTTACATGATTTCATGATGTTACTATTCTAGTTGAGAAATGCACAAGCAATTTTGCCTTTTACTTGCCAAGAAGGTTTTCATACAAAATACCCTTCCTTGCAAGGCAAATATTTCCACTGTACTTTCTCTTCTCTCTTCCCCCTCTCCTCTTATATAAAATACCCTTCTTGTAAGGCAATTATTTCCACTGTACTTTCTCTTCTCTCTCTTCCCCCTCTCCTCTTATATAAAATACCCTTCTTGTAAGACAAATATTTCTTCTGTACTCTCTCTTCTCTCCCCCTTTCCTCTAAACATGAAGACATTTCCTTCTTGGTGTGGCCCCAACTGCAAATTTGGTTGTTTTTAAGGAACAGGAAATCTCAGCCTAAATCGCAGATTCTGCCAAAATGTAACCACTTTGTGTTTACCAGGAGAAATTGCTACAAACTGCAAATTGTAATATGCAAGGCAGGGGTAGGGGAAAGCGAGTTGTCTTGCACATTGTTCACTATCAATGGTGACAGATTCTCCAAAGGCTGTCAGTAACCCGTAGGTCTAGCGGGAAAAACAAAATCAACAATGATAACATTTTGTGCAGATTACTATGCCTCCGTGGGAGTTGTGTGTAAATTAATTGTGATGCGCAGCATCTTACAATTTGCAAAGAGCAGATTGGCTTGGCTTCTGGCCATTTGTTACCGTTAGTGTTTTTTTGATGTGGGGAAGATAAGTATTGTGTTGTTTGGTGGGAACACATGGACTGTCGTAAGGTTGTGATCATAAGGGACAGGCAGAATTTAACGAGCGTAGTGTTGACAGCACAGTACATGCACATTTGCCAATGAGTCTCCATTTCCACATTCTCCTTTGTCTCTTTCGCCAAAGTTCAATCAGCCACTTGATCTAAGAAGTTCAGAAAGGGTGGACTTGATTGAAATAGCTGCCATTTGTTACAAAAAATGTAGTCATGTCTGACTGTAGGTCATTTCAGATAACTGTTTATTGAAGTGTTCTTTGATTCTGATAAGGTATGTCATAATTGGTGCAAAAATATTTCAGAAAGGCCATTGCCAACATAACTTATTTCAGTCTTTCAGTTCAATCCAACATACCATTTTAATGTGAGCAGTAATTGCATGAATTACTACAATAGCCTGAACCTACTCCAATAGCCCATGGATTTCTGTGCAAATGATTTCCAGTAACCACAAACAAACCATATCTTAGCTTGTAGCTTCATAATGGGAAGAAGTCAGCCAAAATGTTTACAAATGAGATGGGAACAGTACAAGGTTGCTAATGATCTTAAATTCTCATGTTTAATGGGATAAGTGGTGGGGTTGAAGCTGAGAATTGGGTAGGGCCTCTCTAAAACATCAAAACTTACTACATACATTAATGCTTCTTCTAAAAAAAAAACCAAGTTGCCTGTCCATAGTCTCAAGTAGCATTTCAGGTACTACACAAGGCAGCCATTTGATTTACAGTTAATTTTATTTTTAGTCACCTGTCTAGCTGTGCATTTCTTACCCTATATACACATACAAAAGACATTCATGGTTCACACAAGCTAGAACAAAATTGTCTCCAACACCCTGGTGAAACACATTAAACATTCAACAACTGGTTTAGCAGTATTAATATTGGATTTGTGATTTTGCAGGTAGCAACTTGGTACACTTAGAATGTAAATTAGCTTTCAGCATAGTAAGGCAACACTGTTGCAAAAAGTGACATTGCATTTGAGTTATGTGGAACTAATATCCTTGTTGCATTGTTGTGACTGCTTAAACCAAACAGTGGAATAGATGATGGAATTGCAATTGCCTTTCTACCCTATCAGCTACTGATCAAAAGGGATGGCTAATTAAAATACAGACCTAGATTGGAACAATAGCCTGACTGAGATGATATATCATGGCAATGTAAAACAATGTAAGAGTGTTAGTAATTACATCCAATTAAAGGTGCTTGTTCCGATTTTTCTCTATCATGTTCTCTACTCGATATGGGAGCCTGACACTTGTACACGCTAACCAACGATTACCATGGGAAACAAACTTACGGTTTTGATGCTAGACGTGATAATGCATAATGCAATGTCCTATTCACTACTGTGCTATTAATGGTTAACCATAAAAACGGCAGTTTTTTGTCAATATCTTGGGAAATGAAGACAATGAGAAAAATACCACCTTTCACCTGATATCAAAATTGACACCACTTCCGGTTAAACCAAGGGGGGTCCCAAGGACGATCGGAACAAGCACATTTAAAACACTGAAGATGTTCATGGCAACTTGTATATTCTACCATGTACCTGCTATGTAGTAGGTTCCCATTGTACCTACCAAATATAAGGAAATTACGGTAAAATTTGTTAAAACTTCCAATTGCCATAGTAAATTCGGGATAAGTGCTTAAAAGTTGAAATTGGCAATGAAGGGTCACATATCGGGTCAAATTTTGCTGCCGAGGAAACAACTGTACATTGTGGGACTTCACCTGTATGGGAATAATACTTTCAGTACGGTACTGGATGTTTCATATTGAATATTGTACCTGTTGATGCATGAGCGTGCTTGTAATCTGACCCATTTTACACACTTTTTTCTGACACACTTAATAAATTTGGAAACCATTCACAGAATAAAGTACACGTTAAATTCCGTTTATGAATTCATAAGTGTGTCAGAAAAAGTGAGATGGGTCAGGTTACGGAAACTCCCCATAAGAAGACTTGGAAGCCAGTATTACTGGAGGCATACCTATCAAAGTACACCTTTTGAGCTGAGAGTGGATTATACCTACAAGTCCCACCTGAATTTATTTAAATACATTAAATACACAAACATCCATTCTTTTAGAGAATGATCTGCAAAACAGCTTTTTGCAATCTGCAAAAGTCCTGTATCTTTGCAGGCACTGACAACTGGACTCCAATCTGTTCAAACACACATGTGATGTATCTCCATTGACTCTGAAGAGTTATTACTTTGGTGGATGAATACATGAGAAAAACAAGTTAGTTGTCATCTACAGTGCAGGCTAATTGAGTATTAAATATTGGGTATGTTTGGGTATGTTATCATCATCATGATGCTCAAACAAGTTTTGCTTGTTAGCAACCAGGAGTGTCTTCGTTTCATGTCATTCATAACTAAATATGTTCATTTACTCAGGTGACAACTGACTTGCTTTTATATTACACTGGTTGTTAATTAAGTCTTACATAAACGATCAAATACCTGAGAAGTGTGCTCCATGTTACATATATTGATCGTATTTTGCATACACTGTATGTGCAATGTTTTTCAATAGATGTGGTGGAAAAATGGGAGACTTGAGTAATATTCTATTTGGCATTATGTTTATTGCTTGAAAGACAAGGTTGAAATCACACAATTGGCAGCAAGAGAAAAACACCTCCATGTGGAATGCTCTTGCTAGCAAAATATGGATATCTATTATTGCAAAGGCTTATTTCCCATAGTGCAGATTAAATTGTGTAGAATGCAAAGTTTGGATTTAAATGGGGAAACTTATTTGGCAAATTATTAAACCGTAGAGATTGGGTTATAGGAAAGCTTTTCTGCCCCTCATTTTACTGTAGCGTAGCAACCGAGGTATTTTAGCAAATGCTTCAGGGGCTTTCTTTTTCACTTGTAATAATTGCTAACGATGAGTTGAAGAACTGAGAGTGAATCCACATGTACTCTGTGCAGAGATTTAAATCAAGTTTTATTTTTTTGTCTTGGAGTAGTGAAACTGTAAATATAACTAATTATTTGAGACAACCTGCCTTTTAAATTGAGAAGAAACAAGTCTTATAGCAAAATGGTTTATGGGTTATCTTAGTGTTACTTTATTAATCATGTTAGTATTCATCATATTTGGATTATCTGTAACAGATGAAGGATTGTAAATTTAGGCTTGCTTGCGGCAAATGTAATCTGATATCACTGGAACCACAGGAATCGGTCCAAATTCAGTTATAGAGCCTGTTTTGTGTATTTTAATTACTATGATTTTTAAATCGTTCACAAGAAAGTTAATGACAAGACAATTTTAATGATATTTTACCAAATGAAATTCAGAAAATTGTTTGATAAAAAATATGTATTGAGAGTTGATACCAGATCACCAGATTGTTGTCAATGTTTGTTCAAGGTAACATGGTCTCATACAACATTGATTAGAACTTGAAAAGCATGAATCTTTAAACAACATTCATGTGTATATTTTATTTTAATGGGCTCTTTTATTTTCAAAAATATATTAGTTCCACAATTTTTGTTTTGATATCATTTTGGATATTGTCTGTATTACAATTATTATTTTGTAACATGCACAGTGAGTTTATGCTCGTCTATGGAGGACCTAGTCTTTAGGTTTGGTTGCATGCAACTGATTTTGTGGTGGAAAATCTGTAAAATTTCATATTTCTGGAACGAGGGGTGAAAATGTGAATCTACCAGTTAGTTTCATTAAAAAATAATCTAATTTCTCAGTACATTTTTCTGTATGGAAAAATCCAGTTCCAGTTGCATCCAGTCCTAATTGCCCTTTTTCACTTTCAGACATGTTGAAATGTTTCTCACCTGTGTTGTTGACAGATTCTTCAAAAACTGGTAATAATATCACTGGAATTCGGAGTATGGTGCATACCCGATAGGGTGCATCATTTTAATAGACTGTCCATTATGTCTAAATTATACTGCCTTTACAGTGCCAAAAATTGTCGTCCCATGTTTTTTTGGGATACTTCGATCATGTGGGGTTCTAGCAATTCAGGATGTTGAATAAATTTGTTGACTATATTTGGTTAAGTATTTTGTGAAGTCACATCCTATAATTCATTGTCAAAGCTGTCAGCCAATTGTTCCTAGAATTGTACTTTTGGTTTTAATGTAACTCTCGGGTTTTTTAGTAAAAACAAAATGAAATTGGTGGCGTCACCAAAAAATTACTATTTTTGCACCAAGTTTTTTTGGCATTGGTAACATTCAACACACATTTGAACATTGAATTACTGTGAACTCATGTAGTAAATTGTGCAGCAACTGTTGTCATAAATTCTAGAAAGAAGAGTTAAGATTGGGCATAGTGTGTCCAATGTAAGATGGAATGTAACCCCTGACAAAATGCCTAACACAAGCCAAGATCAGTTACTCTTAGGAAAAACCTATTTTGAGGGCAAATAGTGGGATTTTGCTATGAATTGGAAAAAGCCATTCCGCTAATAAATAAACTAGTAATGTAAGCATCAAAGTAATGGGGTTATGTTGGCTTTATGAACAGATTTGGAGAGTGTATTTGAATAAGGATGGACTGTCTAGTTAGTCATGTACTCATAAAGAATTGCAGGAGCTTGAAATAGGCCTTAAAGACGTGTTTGTTGACAATACTAGTCATGATGGATATGTTGTATGACATGCGTGCCCGCCTGATAAAATCAACCTGCTTGTTGATATGGCCCACCAATGTACCAAATAATGCGATTAAACCACTTCACAATATCTCCACGTTGTCTCACTGAATGGGAAAATAGGTTTGTTTTATAGTTGTAAGGTAGATATGTTCGACTTTGCATTAATCTAAATGGATTCAATCACAGAATTTGTTTTTAAGAAAACCGGTCTGCTCACTGCAGTATGAAGTGTACAGTTTTGTGATAACAAAAAATAGATTTTAAGTGCCGTGAGTGGCATGTGTAGGTGTCCATAGCTAGTGATGGCTTTGTTTTATTTTATCTGACTGAGACCAAAAAACTGTATGTCCTTGCAATGTAAGGTTTGATGCAGATGGCATGCTATACATGTCACTGTAAAACTGATTTAGGATTAAATATAGGAATATTGTTGTACTTAGTTGGCATATTTTGAGCTCTTTAAGGTTTTAACGTATAAACCTTGGTTGAAATTTACCTGCCGCAGCATTATAATATGATGGTCTTTTAGATAGTGTTGATCATCAAACTTAGGGGACTATGTGAGTGATGGGACACTGTATTACCTTTATTATGTTAAAACGATAATTGATAGTAACAGTCATTTGAATGCTCAAAGCAAATAATGCATTGTTTATCTTTTTTTAAGTCCTCTCAAACTAATTACATGAATTTGTTTTATATGGGAGGGGACAAAAAAAGTTTGCGAATTAATTATTAAAGGCCAGATGGAGTATTAAACATTCCAAAAGAATTACAATGCATGATATTATGGTATACCACACCAGATAAATAACGTTGTCTGTAGGACAAATGTGTTGTAAAATCTTCCTGCTTTTGCTATGTATACATTTGTACAAGTAAAAAAGATTGTAGGTATTATGAACGCATTGCTTGTCGTATAAAATTGTTCCTGGAATATGTGTGTGTGTACACTGATGTCAGTCTGTCTCTTCTGCATGAAGGCTTCCCCCCCCCCCAAGAAGCTAAGTGGTTCAGTAAATTCAGCCTACTCCGGGTTTAATTGTGGGAGCAAGCTTAGCAAATCGTTGTGCGTGTGTATGTATGGTGTGTGTGGGGTCACTAAAATTTTAACTTTTATTTTAAAAGTGCATGAAGTTTAACAAAATGAAGTCAATGGAACCAAATACTTGGTCTGGTGCACCATGGGATCCTCATATGATGTGAGGTCCAAAGGTCATATGCCAAGGTCAATAAATCATGTGAGGTCAAGTTGAAAAATAGGCTATAACATGTAAAATAATTATTGACTTCAATTGAAATGTTGAGGTTCAATTGCCCAACAAAAACCCTTTTTTTTTTTTGTGGTTTTTTTTTTGTCATAGGTACACCAGGGCAGCCCTCATATGTTGAGGTCAAAGGTCATATGCCAAGGCATATACCAAGGTCAAAGGTCATTATACAAGGTCAAAGGTCATCTACCAATGGTCAAAGGTCACATTATACCAAGGTCAAAGGTTTCATATACCAAGGTCAACGGTCATGGAGCGGTACCAGCTTATATTCTTGAATATAGGCTAGCGCGAAAGACGAGATCCTGGCGAAAAAATCTAGTGTTTATTCCAAACACCTAAGTACATTTCAAATATGAAGAAAATTCTCAATCTTGTTGGACGCTAACAGACTTGTAAGTAAACAAATTTATTTAATTCAGGCCAATGATCCTCCCCTGACCCCCCCATTAATTTGACTTTCGGAATGAGAGATTTGAGTCAATGTGCCAGCCTGTGATCAGTTGTTGTTCTCACTCGCTAAATGAACAACACAAAATCTGTCTCATTAAATTGCATACTGGCTTTTTCAAATATGATATGTAACCAAAATATGGTGGTGCCAAAACTACAATAATGAAGGGTGTACAGGGTGAGTCAAAAGATTTACACTTGATTTCAGAAAAATCTTAAAAATATTTAACAAGTTTAGAAATGGTTTTTATACATGAAAACCAAATGTAGCTCATTATATCCACTATCATTGGTTATATAAAAAACTAACGTTTACCTTTTGAAATTGAGATATGGTTAAATTAAAGGAAAGCCGCCAAAAAACAATATTGACCACTGTTGTAAAATTCTTCACTTCCACAGCAGAAAAGCCATTGAGTTACTTTCATCGAATGCTTTTAAGAAGTTTGCTCTTGCATTTTGTTCTTAAGTACCCATACCTATCCGTAACAACTGGTGTTGAGTATTTCCTAATCAATAGTCAATGATAGAAGCGTAACAGGGGCAGGGGGTAGAAGGGGCACATTGCCCCCCCCCCACCACCATGGGCCTTGACAAGGAATTAGCTTAAGCTAGCGGGAAAGTGGGAAAAATGACAAGGCGGAAGGGAGTAGAGAAAAGGGGGAGGAGGGAGAGGAAAGGAATGAGATTCAAAGGGAAAGGCAGATGGACGTTGAATGGGGGTAATGATAATGTTCAAATTATTGATTCCCCAAAGTCGCCACCCACATCAGGTTATGAGGAGTCGGCGGAAATAGTGGGTCAACCGGCTGTTGCACAGGATTGCCTATGTTTGCATTTAGTTCCGCCGAAAAGCTATGTGAATATTTTAAAACATCATTGTAATGCTTCAAAATTTGGGTTTGGTAGAATCCCTGATTTTTGTTATTGATTCAGAATAATTTAAAGGAAATATGTCAAGATTGTTGTCCAAGCTCAGTTTGATTACATTCATAAAAATCTATGTACCTACATCAAAATTCCGCAAAAAATAATACAATTTGATGTAAAATTAAAAATAGAGGCATTTTAATTTTTGCTTTTTGACATACGAAGAAACGGGCGGGGATTTTTCGCCACGGCTTCATTGATCAAACGCGCCCAATTTTGCTCTCCTCGTGGCGTCAAAGGAATGACCAAAACATCGTGTTGGCTCGACGGTTTTGCGGAAACGGCAAATGATGGATTAATGAAAGTAATAATAAAATTAGAAACAAAGTTACAAGAATGACAATTTTGGTTCATTTCGTGGTTTAATTATTATAAAAGTGGCAACACTGCGTATGATGGTCACAACGACCTAAATTATGGATGGTCATCACTTGACGGACACCATTTGCCTGCGATGTGGATCTGTCGAGGAATCGTTTCGAGTAAGCTATTGGTCGGGAAATTAAAAAGGGCAAAATTACTCAACAAATGGGCGACCACTTTCAAACTTATTTTGATTTATAGTAATCTACGTTACTTAAGCTTCCATCCATACCAAAATTTTCCAAATATTCAGAATCATGACATATTCTTTAAATAGTTAACATTTTTCTTGATGGTTTACACAAAGGTATAACGCAAGCAAAGAATGTCCTGATGTACGTGTGTAGACAATTCCACAACAGTGATTCCGTGGACAGAGTGAAAAATGGGTAACTATCTGTAAGATAGCGGAACTTTGCAATGCAAAGTTCAAAAAACAAAATTCAAAATTTCTCTAGTAGGTGAAATAATCTAGTTTTATATGTGGTACTCCGTATTTTTGGTAGATTTTTCACTGCTGTAGAAAAATTCAAACAAAACGAGTGTAAATCTTTTTGACTCACCCTGTATGATTATTTTAATACTTCTGGGCACCTCAAATCTAGTTATGCTGTTTCAGTGAAATCTGCCCTTCTAGTTTAATAAAACATCTTTGTCTTCACTGCAAATAGGTTGCTGAACTCCCTATTCGGGCTAAGATGTGATTAAATTCAGTAGAAATGACCTTCAGGAATTTGTTTTCGTTCACAAATAGGAGAAATGTTAGATCATAGGATGCAAAAACAAAACCAATCCGTTTCCAAGTAAACATTTAAAACCGAGTGTGTAATTTAACTGAACACACATTCTATTGCTATGTGGGTAGTGGTATCTTTGTTCAACCCATGAGTCTTGGGCCAGTGATTCTGCTGACCAAGTATAAAGTTAGGAGGTCAATGCATCATACAAGAGTATGAGTTCAGTAAGTTCAGGGTTAGCGTTTTTACCGCAAATATGCGCGCGCACACATATATACTATTATAGTCGGTTATGTGCATCACGTTTTTCTGGTAGCATTACAGCTTGGTTTTCAAGATGAGATCGCAAACAACTACAGTTTGATTGCCACCTACATCATAACGATAAATGCAGGTGATTTGATTAAATTCATAAACGTGATTATGAGAGGGAAATCTGATTTGGGACACAAACCATGCATTGATATTGTGGTCATGCACGGTTGAGTATGTAATGAGCGTACGCGGAAGTTGCCTTAGAACGTTTACGCGCGACGGTGGAGTGATCATTTTCTGACGCGGGTTGTGCATCTTTTCGTTTTTAGAACCCTTGCGCGTGCATTTTCATGACATATTCAGATTTTCTTGTAAAACTGTCTATGCGTAATCAGGTTTATTGGAATTAGGTAAGTCTGCAATTGTTAGTTTCTCGTGCATGGCAAATCAATGCACTTGACGGTCATTTGACCAGGATCATAATGGCACGCGCCCCTGCGGGGGCTTTGTGTACCATTATTCGTAGTCAAACTGAACGCGCTTGCGTGCATTTTGATTTGGCCAATGCACGCGAAGCTAAAAATATTCGCCATTAACCTCTATCAAAAAGAATCTGTAAGCACAACCTGTTAAAGGTTCATATTGAAATAGAATGAACAATTGAACGGAAAGATTATCACGGACCAAACTCTTGGGTGGTAATTTCCAGCTTTATTCATTTTGGTTTTGTAGAGTTGGTACTGGTACATTCAGAAAATATGAAATTGTAAAATTCACAGAAAAAAAACTTAATAAAATTAAAAAAAAAAAAGAGATGATATATTTACACCTAAAAATAACATGGCCCAAAAGCAGATAGGGAAATTTATAAGAGGAAAGACATCCAGGTAATTGTAGGCTTTACTTTTGTAAATTTGCTGGTAACTTTGCATCCAAACAAAGTGGATTACATGAATATCATAGACTCGTAACTCAGTGACATTAAAACCACAAAGGTCACAGACAGTTAACAAGGTGCATGCTGTGAGAATCAACTCTGGCATATGTTTTCTTGTGGTATGAGGCCACTTCCGTGTCGTCTGCTGAAGTAATGTCGTCGTTGGCGACATTATAAAATTGTTCTTCGAAACACACCAAATAGGAAGGGCAAGCGTTTCATAATTCCCATGTCAAATTGAACTGGAGAGAGGGGTTATTTAGGGTTTTAATCAATATCGTATACAAATTAAATTCCCGAATTAAATCCAGCAAGTGGTCCACTGAGATTAGAACCGTGGACCCTTTGCTCTAGAGGCAAGCTTGCTAACCACTAGGACCACGCCACTTTCTCATCTTTGTACTTTATCCTGAGATGAATATACTAACAGAGATCGAAGCAAGTAATCAATGGATTGTTGCAGCGTGCAGCGTCGGTACGGTATTGTAATGCTTAATCAACGATGTCCCCTCGAATGATCGAGAAGCACTATCGTTAGTCAATACATTTCAATGTATAACCCCAAGATTTGAGTTTGGCGGGCTTTTTTTAATCATTGAAGGTTCACAGTGCGTGTGGTTGTCAAAAGCCTTTGACACAGTTAGTACTCAATGACCTTTTGCATATAGCCATGGAAACGTAAAATGACACACACACCTTCTGTACACTCATTTGTCGGACTATAGGTAGAATTTGCTCAAATTCAATGTATTAATGACTCCTTGGATATCTTCAAAATATACTGACGCGGTTCAACAAACAGCGGTCCATTTCTTCTCTTTCCAATATCACAAAATGGAAACCAATGACCAGTTATTTCTCAAACTGTTATTTTAACAATAGGATCTAATTGGACCTTTATTTTATTTTGATATGTTTATGCAAATGTAGTTATTGATGACCTGGCAAAACACGCATAAAGTGAATGTGAGCCGCGTCCTAAGAATAAAAATTCACGTTAGGTAATGAATTGAAACACAAATTGGGTAAAATTGGCTTGATTTGCAGGATACCTCGCTCAAGAAAAGTTAGGGTGCTCACAGCGCCATCGCGCGGCCAAGGCATTGCAAGCTGAAACAGACCTGGTTCGGTACGCTCGAGATGATTAAAACAATGGACTTACAGCTTTCTTCCGCCCTGTAGGTATATTCGTCTCAGCTTTATCAACATTTTTTAGATATATATTTTTAAAAATTATTTCTTAAAGTTAGGAATAAGAGGAAAATAATCGAAAATTTACAGTATTTTGCTTTATTTCAATATTACTGCCAATATATGCTCTAAGCCGTTTTACGGACTTTATTGTAAATGCACGGTAATGATTACAGTGATAGAGATATCATTGATGGATAGACAGAAGAACTAAATAGAAATTCCTTTAAAAAGGAAAGGGCCGAGTCAAGGGAAATATCCATGTAAAAGGTATAGGAAGGGAATTTTTGACGTATGTGACTTTTTGCACATCTTAGCCGAGGCATACATGACGTAATCTTTAACACAGAAGTTGATGGGGCTTCATACCCCTCTTACATTTAGATTTTTAAAGGAAAAATTGCTGAACAATCAACATACTATAGAACATAGTACACCTTATTCGGGAAAACACTCAAAACGCTATACTACCCACCACAAGATTGACCATGCGACTCACAAGCAGAATGGAAGAAGCAATCCAGTATTTGTATGCCGACGGACGTAAAGTATTTTTAAGATTCGGCACACGTACAACCTTGATCAATAAACATTTGTTTAAATATTATAAAGCCTTCCCAAAAATGTAAAGCTCCCACGTTCAGCAACATTGTCACCCAATGACTTCATTTTTATTTTCTTAAAATTGTTACTTGTCACCCAAAGACGTAAATTTTTCAAAATGTTTTCAAAAATGTTCATCCACGCCATTACACTATTTCAACTAATATACAAACGTAGAACATTCGTTACTTCATGACATCTTACCTGTCATTCTACCGTATTGAATCGTAAATATCACATTTTATAAGAAGTGTGAAATTGCAATCTATCTATACTACTAAAAAAATGAGATCAAAGGTCATACGCATCTAGGTAAAGGTCACTTACAAAATCACGTTTTTAGCTCTCACAGCCAAATGGATTGAAATATTGGTGCGAAACTTTACAGATGGGGTTTTGGGATGAAGGCCGATCTATCAAGATGAAAACTTTATATCCTTATATCGGGCCATCCCCCTTTAAGCATCCGTTAATTCAATGCACTCATAACGATTTAAAGACGATGTTAACCAGCAAATCACTGTAAAAAATTTCAATAAAATTAATTCCTTGACAACATATACTAATTTCATAATTTTTCGTCAATATTTCGTTTTTACGTGTTAAGCCAATGGCAATGTCTAAATTTGGGATTTCTTGGCCGCACTCCCCTGTTGCCTGTTACGCCCTCTATATTCATGTTTTTATTTTAGCGTTACCCCGTCGTGTTTTTATTCCACACCGCCCACGACCGTATGCATGTGTGGAAGTGTGAACGCTTTGTATTTCTACTCTTTTGAACATTAATATCTTTTTGTAAATGTGCGTTCATGTTTTCGCTGGGCGTATCTTATTGAGTACATATCCATATGACGTAAGATTGCACAACATTTCATAAACTATCATGCATGTAGATTTTAGAGGATATAAACAGCACGAATATTTTCTGCAACACTGCTATTTGAAAAGTAGGTCAAAACCCAAGCGAATAGAGCGGGTAGCCCGTAAGCTACCCTCGCCCAAAAAGAAAAAACTTAAGCAATATAGATATAAACTAGAATTTGGCGGTTCTCGGCTTTCGCGCTCACTATATTAAAAGAATATAAGCTGTGGGCCGCTCCATAAAAAACATAACATTTTAGCGACACATACACACGCACATACACACGCACGCACGCACAACGGATTGCAAAGGGGTCCTGCCAGCTATGCTGGCGGCCCACAAAAACACTTAGTCTTCAAATCCACTGTATATAATATTAGCAAGATTACTGAACAAGAAATCTTTTTTCCTCACGTTTGCACATATATGCATGTCTTCCTTTACTCAGCCAACTGTTTTGAAGAAATACATAAATACCCAGGGGCATAAATAAAGGAAAGATAGTTAAAAACAAAGGGCTAATCAAAGTTTCACATACATACACACACACACATACATGCACACGAGAATTGTCAAGGCCTTTATCAAATTTAAATGATTTTAAATGAAAAAGAATTGTTTTATTAACCAAACTAACTGGGAAGTGGGAACTTTGTCGGCATACATGATCAACTTAAAGGTGCACTAATGTAAAGCTTTCTATCAAAAATATCCCCATGTGAAAGGATTAAGCTGAAAATTCTTTGGTACAAAAATTGTGAAATTTCTCTTTGTTTTATATTGAAATTAAGCAATTCAAATTCGCTTTTTTGTTTTCACTTTCAAGGCATTTCTGTAGCAAAATACAAGGTAAGAAATCTGTTGGTCAGTATAAAATCAGTACATTTGACACAATAAATGGATGCTCCAAAATCTCCTGTTACACCTTTAAAGAAAAGCTGCTTGCACAGTGCACAAAATACTTGGGAGAACAATTACAATAGCATATTACAGAGGTTTTAAGTGCTATACTCTCAAGTTCTATACAAATATGTAATGCGTATTGAATTGCATGCAACTTGGAAAATTCATCAATTTTGACTACAATGTCAAATTGTATCCTTATTAAGGCATTTTCAAATCTATCACTTGTAGAGTATGTTAGATCACTTCATGCTCCACAGATATGCAAATATCTGATTTTTGAATGATGATTTTAACAAAATGATTTAATCAATCACCTTTGCCTTTAAGCTGAGATGAAAAATATTACTAAGCAGTGAACAAAATCTTGTATTTTTGCTCACTATTTAAAATTTATTGTATTTTTATTGGAGATATTTATTGCATAGGACTTCGCTACTTTACTATTCTTGCTTGCACTACTGCATACTGTACAGGGCGTATTTAGAGGGGCGCGCCCCCTCTATTTTTTGCAAATTACAGGGCGCCAGGTGCCGCATTGAGCGCCGGGTGCCGCATTGAGCGCCGGGTGCCGCATTGAGCGCCGGGTGCCGCATTGAGCGCCGAGTGCCGCATTCACTATGAGGTAAGACATCTAATCTACCAAGGGCCAGTTCAGTACCCTTGGATGGGTACATGGTAACAACAGCGGACCATGACCTGTGCTCTGGGTATCATAATAATACAGGGGGTGCATTGCTCAATGTAACATGAATTGAAAGTCTATTGAACATGCGCTGCGCCATGGGAATTGAGATTTATTATCTCATAGTGATTGAGCGCCGGGTTGACTGTAGATATATAAAAAATGACTTTTTCACGCACATGCGCCCTTGCTATCTCCAAGAATGACGGTACAAGGGCGTCGGGCGCTTTGTAGATTACCTTTTTGGGGCACCCACGGATCAACCGGCCAGCGCATCGAGCCTGAAATTGGCGCCCCCTCTATTGTAAAATCCTGGATCCGCCCCTTCTGTAGCCAACCTTATTCCCACCTAAGTGACATGCCTTATGAGTGGGTTTTACTCAAGCCAGCTGTAGATGACATAAAATCTTTATTCATGGCTGTATTGATTATAACCAACACTGCTAACATAGACTCTACTCATCCCTCTTTCTGATGTTACCCGATCCATGCTTGGATCGACTATAATGTACTTTACTATTTGAGTTTTTTATATCCCTTGCATCATCGGATATGAACTTGTCCAAGGGTTTATGGCATGTTGTGAGATACTTATTGATCACACCAGCTTATAGAGCTGTTAACACACCAATATTTGTAGATATATTAGCACCTGTAGTTCACATGGGGTTATGACAATTTTAAATGGGTAAAAAAAAAGCTATCTTTGTACCAGTTGAGCAGATTGTGTCATATTGAAACATCTCACTTCCTGCCAAAATCCTCTCTCTTATGAGGCTTTGGAAGGGGAAGAATTGTAACAGGGCTAGTATTTGAAAAAAGGGTGACACACAAATTTTGAGAGTACTAGACTACCTAGCTTGATATAGATGGTCCATCCTACTACCAGAGGTGTCAACCGTTTCTGTAGTGGGGGTAAACGATGATGTTGACTTGGTCTGTCCCTTCCTCTAACCACCAAAACATTGATGGATGCAGATGGCAAAATTCAGCAAGGTCGTAAAATGTTGTTGCATATTCTGATAATGCATGATTCTAAAGTCAACATAATACACAGGTCAACCCTCAATTTACACCCCTAAAATTGTCAGGATGAGAATTGTCAGGTTAAACAACAGATTTGTTCCCAAATTACACTTATTTGTTTATTTCGGCCTAATAAGGATTTTGGTTTCATGCTGTTTTTTTTGCCAGATTTTTTCCTGCTCTCAGGGTTATGTTTTTTCTTTTAAATTTTTTTTGCCAGATTTTGCATATGTTTAAGTGTTTCACCTTTTCAGTTTGTTTGTTTTGTGTAAAGTTTAATCCTGTTCTTTTGCCTCATGTCCTCCACCATATCACTATCTGATTAGCATGAAGCACAGCATTTGTTGCATCACATTGTGACTTTTCCTGTGATTTGATTATGTAGGAGTTATAATGATTCCAACAGTCACTGACCTAAGCTAGGTTACGTTTGTAGTCATCAAAACAGTAACTGCTTTCCGGCATGGTTGCCTCTATGTATCACTAATCAATGGAGGCGTTCCAGCAGCTCGATGGCTAAATTACCCTTTTGTGTGATCATCACTTCAGACAGTTCCCCACCACTCCTCAGCCTCACGGCTAGGGGCACCCAGGCTATCTGTCGAATGCATAGCATGATTTTAGGGCTCTAAAATAACAAGCATAACAGGTCCGATCCTGAACAATAGCTTGAAGAAGAATTAAAGGTATATTTTGTGATTTTAACATCTTTGTTTTTGGGGGTTTATGGTTCAATAGATTTCAAAAAAACTTTTCAACCATCAAATTCTCATGATTCAGTTTTGTGTTAAGAGGCATGTTTTGCCCATACTCCTTGTGTGGTAAGTTCGTGACTGTTTTTGGGGCGGAATTTACAAAATTGAAAATTCCCTTGCACATACTGAAATCTGCAAGATTTGGCATCACAAAAAACCACGGTTCCCAAATACCGGCTGTGTTCCTAATAACGCCCCGGGGGAGGTGCATGATTTTTTTCAAGGGAGGGCGTTTGTTTTTACGTCAAAAATGAAAGTCAAAAATCCCGCAAAATCACCTTACACAAGCTTATTTTCCGCTGATTGACCATTATACAGACGAACAAGTAGGGGGACTCCTGTTTTCGCACCTCCTGCGAGGTCAAAGTTCTATACTATTAAAACATTACAACTGTGCACAACAGCGAGTAGGATACGGATTACGACATCCCGGCCATTAAATCATTGATTTAGGTAAGTCTTAACTCATTTTCTTGAAATTGTTTTTGTCCAAAAATCATAGGGTGCGTTTATTAGAGCAGGGGGCCGTTTATTAGGAACAACACGTAGGTCTATCCCAATGAATGGGTATATATATTAAGAACATGGTCCAAGTTGGCAAAATGAGTGAGGAGTGTATTAGTATTTAACGATTCATCAACACTACCGTGTCATTTTAGTGTCACGATCATAATACTTTATTTCAATTCACGTTAAACAGCACATTTTTGGAAGCCGCCCCCAATATTCAGAATTTCAGATTTTTGCACAGTTGTGTTGGTAATTGGTAAACTATACCTGCAATGTAATGCTAAAAAATGTTTATTTGATCCATAAAAAGCAGCAAATTTTTTGTAATTAGAAAAGGGATCCTTGATTGTAAGTTAATGGCCAGAGCTGGAACACCAAATTTTGTCCCGTCCATGATGAAAATATCAAATATAGTGCCACCTATCAACGAAATAACTCTTAACTTTACTTGCCTGAGTAACAGAACAATTAATGATGACCATAGACCGTACATGGTGGCATTTCCTTCCCGGCTATTTCATATGAAGGACGTTTCCTCAGCCGTTGAATTATTATCGGAGAGTTTCCGATCATAATATTATTCTTTACAAAATTCCTTCTTTTGTGACGAGAATGCTGAGCTCCACATTCACAGGTATGGGTTTTACTACCAATTACCAATGCAACTGCAAAAACTCAAAATATCCTGAAAATTTGGGGCGGCCCCTCTTTAAAAACTCTGTTATTGCTTTCCCCTCCCCATTGTTTCAATACATATGCATCCCACCTATGAATCTGATCACTGCTCTAAAAAGTTTACGAGGTGACTTTACACAAGTCCTGTTCCACATGGCTACTTTTAAGTGACTTCTACAGACAATAGGAATAAATCTGAACCCCCCCTATGCTGTTTGAAATTCCATTTATTATGACAACACCAAAATAAAACACAAAATATTGACTACTGAATTGGGATTATTTATTCCCAAACTACATCCCTGATTAACTTACGAAATTCTGCGGGCAAAATTATTTTTCTTTCCTTTTCCTTTGTAAGGCCTATATGGCAAAATTCCCACAAATGATTTATCCTGATTTTTGCAGAGGTAATAAATCTTGCATATCCCACTATCAGTCGTCAAAATTGTGTTGCCTCTGCTAAATTGTCTAAAAAGAAACAAAACAATCTATTTAATGTTGTGGATAGATGCTCCTTTCCAAAGTGCCAATACAATTTGATGATCTTGTTTCCGAGATAGTGGACTCACTTTCGGGCGATTTTATAAAGTAGAACAGAATAAAGGGTAGGTATTTATGCTATGCGAGTGGATTTGTCCAATTCTCACCCAGCCGGTTCAGGGAAAGAGGCAGAATATATTTAATGCATCTCCGCGACCATATTACCACTTTCTTGCAGTCATCTTAAGAGCACTCCGTAAGCAATTGACTTTAGCGCAGCAAATCTCCAACATGCCCATGTTTTCTCAGGTTTTCGTTATTACTTTCCTCTGCACAAAGTCAATTTCTTCCCCCACATAATATAAATGATTAATAATACTTGCAGGTTTGATTCCATTGATATTGAACTGCTATCAAACATCATTGTCAGTGACTCCCTGCAATATTTCCTAGCAGATGTAGCATTGTGTTATTACCCTCTAGCCATCCAATGTGTTACAACTTATTCAATCATTGTTAACTAGCAGACACAATTTAGCACAAAACTGATGCACACTGATGTGCAGTAATACCAAGTGAGCTAAAGGTGGGCACGTTTTTGTCTTGAAATTTTTGAGAATCCTAAGGGTTAGGGGCAGTGGTGTAAGCAGACCACATTTTCCTGGGGTAAAATTGGAAACTTGTGCCTCACTGTGCCACCAAAATCTGTGCATGCCCCTGTGACCATTGAAAAAAGTAAAAGGGGGAAAAGAAACAAAAATACAACATAAGCAGTTCAATCCCAAAAGGCTATTTTGAGAAAAAAAGGCCACAATCATCACATCATTGTCATATGTTTATCATGGAACATACGTAGCACTATGAAATTTTCAGGTGGAAATACAACAGATTACAGGCTGTCCCCAAACGTTGCTCTATCACTTGCCTATTTTTTTAAAGGTGGACAATCCACTGCACTGATGCTTACAGGATATCCTAGTCAATATTCAATTTTCAAAAAAAAAGGAGCCTGAAGAAATGCTATTTATTGTTATTAAAAATGTTTTTTTTTTAAAAAGCAATTTCTTTCAGTTTTTGTAAGAAAAAAAATGTTTATTTAATCTACTGTGGGGAGCAATTTTATGGGGCAGCCTGTATATCCATGCCACCAACAATACTTCTTATAAATGTACTAGGACCCTTGATGATGAGAAGGTGGTGACTCAAAAAAGTGCTCCAATAGAATAAAACAATTTAGACATCCGTATGGTTCCTAAGAAAAGCCCCGGGGCGGTTCATTTTTAAAAGTGGGGGCGGTATTTACAGTCAAAAATGGAAAGGTCAAAAATCCCCGCAAAAATCACCTTACCCAGTTTATTAAAGGTGTTCAGTGCACGCACCTGGGGATTTCAACCAGGGCTATATAATCAACATGTGGGTCCAAGTTTTGTTGTGCCGTGAAGCAGAAAGGATGGATGACAACAGCGATTCTGATATGAAATTATGACAGTCCCGGCCATTAAATATGTGATTTAGGTCAGCTTAACTTATTTCTTGAATTATCCAAAAAATGTCGGGGGCGTTTATTAGAGCAGGGGTGTTTAGGAACAAAACACGGTATATTTTTTTAAAGATCCTTGGAACAATTCAGGAGTGTTTTGGAGGGGGAGGTATTAGTATTTAACAACACACCAACACTCTTGTCTTGTGTTACACTGTGTCATGAAAATACTTTATTTCAAAATTCACAGTTCACTATTTTTATATCATATACATGTTAGGGAAGAAAGACCAGTTTTAGAAGCAGGAGTACCACCTGGAGAAAACCTGCCAAGCTGAGTATGGACTGGAAACCAAATGCACTTTAAATTACAGGTTGGACCAAGGTTGGAACCTGGGACCACAGTGGTGTGATGTGCCAGAAGACCCGCTGCACTGCCAACCCAAACCCCTTCAGTCAGGAGTGTTTTGGAGGTAAGAAATCCTACAGGGGATCAAGTTGAGTTGTGCTTTGGAGTCTTTGCTCCCAGACACCTGCATGATTACAACATCAAACTTTCAATTGTGTATGAAAGTTGTGTTGCATGAAAGGTCATAGGTCAAAAAAATGAGAGGAAGATTATAAAGGTTATTATATGTTCTGAATGATTGGGCTGCTTGGGGATGACCCATTAAGTTTTCATCTTGTCTGAATAAGCTTGACCTCAGTACCATACATGTAAAGTTTCATGCCAATACTTCAATCCATCTTGATGTGAAAGCTAAAAACTTGATTTTGAAAGTCCCACAGAATACTGTATAAAATAATTTTGGTCAACCAAAATGGGACACTTTTTCACTCATAACAACCAAACCAAACATCCTTTACTTTTTAGCTCTAAGATTTCACAGGATAAATGAGAAAATAGTAGCTTGCTACCAAAATGTTGACCATGGTGGTTCTGTGAAAGAGGCTATTAGTGATCGGGCCGTGGACATTTAAATAGCCTAAATTGAATGGTTAAACCTCAAAGCTATGTAGTACTACAAATTTCATTTTATCATTGTCATCATTGAACAATTTCAATAGATCATATGTTGTGGACATCTCTTGAAATTAAATGTTTGTTTTGTTTTATTGTCAAATTAAAATCAGTTCTCAAAATAATAAGCTAATATTAATCCAATGCATGGCATAAGCATATTCTTGACACTGTTTATGGCTGCCATTTTTATTTAAATATAAAATTTAATTTATCAACTCAGCTCGATATCAAAGCTGTAAATTGTCTCAATTTCACTGGTCTTTTATACAGTTTCCATGTAAATCAATTTATTTTGATGGCAACCCTAAGGCATGGCATTTGAATTCACAATGGATTGCAATTAAATAGAGGTACTTTGCAATTTCATTTTAAGGAGATGTACCTTCCTATAAAGACGTAACATACAAGAACATAACCTGCCATGAAAACTTAAAGGTTAGCTTGGATTTTACCTGCCAAGTAATAGCTTATGAGTAAGAATGCAACAAGATGGCAGAATCCATTGTTTCCTAGAAATTATCTATTTTAAGTGGGAAATAGTAGTTGGGAAGTATGAAGGCATTATGTTTATCAATGCCAACCAGACACTCAAGCAACACCGCAATTTAAATATTTCCCCAACATCATTGCAATGTTTCTGCACACTTTAATCAGAATTAATCCCACTCAATTTACTGTGTCTGTCCCAGATGCCTAAATCCTCACACTTGGACTGTGTGATTAACCTCCTAAGTGTAACTAAAGATGGCATTTTGTATTGTGTTACCAGGGAGTAAGGCATTTTACTTGGGACATAATTTACTGCAGCACACTCGTCTTATCACCGTGTACTTCCCTGTGTTCAGACCTCTTGAGTTCTGTCCTCTATTTTCTTTATACTCTTTTTATTATTATGCACACCGTTTGTCAAAACACACTTCACAAACACACACACTTGAGGCTTTTGTTTCATCCCAAATCTTTTTGTGGGTAATTTTAGGTAATATTAGTGATGCTCCTACTTACAACATCAAATTAAAGACTAAATAATCTCTTAAATGAAGCGCTTAATAAAGCCTTGGTCTGTACCCACACAATATCAGCCGCTGACAGTGAACAGGTAATGGAAGGTCATGTCTGTGAATGATGTATATGTTAGATTAAAATATTGCCAAGATGGATAATTTCCTAACACATGCATGAAAAGCAAAATCTTGCACGATTCCACATCTTGCTGTACAAGATGGATTTAAGTTTAAGGGTTTCAGCATATTAGAGCCTTTGGACCCCTTTATGGTGAAAGTGTCTACCTATTTAAGCTTCTTAATTTTTCTTTTTGACATGTTTCAACTGTTTTACCTTAACCCTCATATAGATAAAGGATGTAATCTTTAAAGGAATTCAAAGAAATTCTATGTTGCATTACGATAGAAATTGAGATGGGTTGATAGGTTGTGAACATGTGTATAGCTCAAGACCAAAACAAATGGCCTAGCTTTATCAAATGGGTAAAAAATGGTCAGTCCTATCCTGACATGATTGGAGAGAGAGAGAAACTTGTCATTTGTGTGAATGTTGATGAGGTTGTGGTACCATCCAAATTGACATTGCTGACAAAATCAAAAACAAACAGAAAAACTTTTGATTTGCTTGGAAGATCCCTTAAAAACTCATACATGGATTAAATCCTGGCAAAATGGTTCACTATGCCGTGACCATGTTAATGTGTCTTAAAGTTGCTTGTTCCAATTTATGTGTATCATTGTTCTCTACTTGATATGAAAGCTTGGCACTTCCACACACTCACCACCAAGTATTGTGGAAAAAAACTTGTAGTTTTGATGGTAGAAGCGACAATGCATATTGTAACACCCTATTCACTACTGCGATAATATTGATGGTTAGTCATTAAAATGGCAGTTTTTGTATCTCTCTATCTTGAGAAAATGGATTCAAAGGCTGAAATTTCAGGGTGTCAATGAGAAAAATACAGCCTTTCATCTGATCTCAAAATTGATACTACATCCGGGTAAGTGGGGGTAGGGGTGAGGGTGGAGCTCCCAAAGGTGATTGCAACAAGCATCTTTAAACAAGAGAATGCCACTCTGCAATAAAAATTGAGATGGGTTGATAGGTTGTGAACATGTGCATATTGTATTTGTTTGTATATAGTATAGCTTCAGACCTAACAAAAAAAAAAAAAAAATTCTAGCTTCATCTTCATCAATGGTTAAAAATGGTCTGCCCTGACCTGATTGGAGAGGGAGAATTGTCATTTCTGTGATGTTGATAAAAAATCATGCATCAAGGTATCTTGACAAATGGTTCACTATGCTGTGACCATGTTAATGTGTCTTAAAGTTGCTTGTTCCATTTCTTGTATCATGTTCCTCTACTTGATTGAGGCCTGTCCAATTCACACAAACACCAAGTTTTATGGAAAAAACTTGGCGGTTTGATGTTAGAAACAAATAATGCATATCTGTAAACACCCTTGCATCCTGTGACCCTATTACTGTGTAGTAATATTGATGGTTAAAACATGTAAAATGGCAGTTTTTGTCTATATTATTGAGGAAGAAATGGATTCAAGGCTGAAATGTCAGGAGTCAATGTGAGAAAAATTACCAGACCTTCTATTACTTTCATACTACTTTCGGGTAAGTCAGGGGCTCCCTGAATCGGATCAAGCACCTTAAACCCATAGATGGCCTATGGGTCCAGATGTATGGTTAGACTAACTTTGCAGTCATTTAATTGTGTATAATAACATTTGAGTTGAGGGGCATCATATATCCGATACCGTCCACCAAGATGCATCTTGTGATTCGAACGGATTTTTTTTTTTACTCGGGTGATAGTAATCACCAAATTGAGTGGTCACCGAAGGCGCCCTCTTTTGGACGTCGATTCAATAATAGTTGTCTTTGACAAGTATACAGTGTTGTTAATTTTTAGTCTGTTGTGAAAGCAGTAAATGGTAACCGCGCGTATATTAACATTCTCTTTTCTGTGGGATAAAAGAAAGTAATTTTGTTGACAAAAGAAAACAAAAAACAAAAAGCAAACAAACCAAAATGACTACAAAGTAGTCTAGATGTATGTAGGTTAATGAACAGAGGGTTCAGATCAAGGTTTCCCAACCTTGGGGTCACGACCCCAAAAGGGGTCGCTGACCCTTAAGAAGGGGGTCGCGAAGTTAATTTAAATGAAAATGAAAGTACTTGTCTAAAAGACAGGAACAGAATTGGCAAATAATATAATTTAACTATGTCAAGCAAGCCAAACTGATTTTGCAGTGTTTGATTAATCAATTGAATTTTTATTTGATTAGTAAAATTTCCACGCGCTTCGCGCGCAAATAGTCACTTACAGGACTATTCAAAGACCAAAATTTAACTAGACTATGATGAAATTAGTCCTGTCAAGCAAGCCAAACTGATTTTTCAGTGTTTGATTGATCATTTGTATTTGAATAAAATTTCCGCGTGCAAATCAGTATAAATTATCACTTACAGGACTATTCAAAGACCAAAAATGAACACAATTGTAATGAAATTAGTGGTATTTTTGCACATTTTGTGCACACTTGTTTTAGGAATTGAGAGCACCACACCCCTAGAAAGCCACAGCCATTTTTTAAGGATTGTCCTTGCTTCCCTGTCATCAGATTCAGAGCTTCCGGTAGATATAGGCGACCTTGTTGCAAGCCCTTTCCCCTGGCTTGAAAACTAGGCTTGCCACTGACGTACCTCTCCACAACACCTTCAATTTTTTCTTGCTCAAATTTCTTTTTGAGAATATATTATTTTGAGTAATGGGGGTCGCCGCAAGCTAAGTGTCAAGAAATGGGGTCTCGGGACAAAAAGGTTGGGAATCCCTGGTTCAGATCCATGGCCATAATATTTCTAGTGGGGAGAATGGGATTAACAATAGGGTCCAGGAACAGGGGGTCAGTAGTGGAACTCTGTGTATTTGGCAGAGAAAATAGATTTCTGATGAAAGTGTTCAAGTCCCTCTCTCGCTTACATTTTTTTGTTATCATCCATTCCGTCAATGTGAATAATGACCCCTCCCTAAACACATTTAATTTTTGTTTGTTTGTTAAACACAAGAAAACACACAATGGAGTCAATTCCCATGGCATCCACCCTGTTCAACCAGTCTGTGAAATTTATGGTTTTAATATCAAGGAGTGTGAGTCTGTGATATTCATGTAATATACCCATTGTTGATTAAAGTTACGGCAAACCCAAAAGTTAGCTTACAAATTACCTAGACGTCTTTAGCCTCTTATTAGTCTCCCTATCTGTTTTGGTGCATGTTATTTTTATGTGTAAAATATATCTGTATTCTTCCAATCAATGGCCTAGACTATCATTTAAGGCAAATTGAAGAAATGTCAAATTTGTGAAAATGTGCCAGTGCTGCTTTAATAAAAAGTTTTTTGCCTTTATTTGTTTGGGGTAGTTGTTAATTGTGATATAAGCTAATTTGTACATGCAAAAATCTGGCTTTGTCAACAAATTGAGGGAGCCCTTCCCACAAAATCTCTGTATATTCCTTAAATTACTTGAGGCAACTATTAACCCTAATTCTCTCTATGTCCCGGGAGAGAGTGAAGGAAAAGCGGGAGAAGTGAATGAGAAAAGTGGGAAATTTGGGTTGGTCTCGAACCAGGGGCCCACCATCACCGGGGATACCATGCTAGTGTTGATAGTGTTGCAGGCCCGGCCAGTGATTTTGTGTATATATGTGTCTTCATTTTATGATGCAATCCTTACATCCAGGACTTAGTGTTAGGGGTATTGCTGCTACCAGCTATATGCTAGATGAGGGCACAGAAAGAATTGACAATGGCATTGAAAGTGTGCTCTTTTGGTGAAGCTTGGTGAGAGATTATAGTAAAGAGACATGTAAAATGTGATAGGTTTTGGAGATTGATTCCAAAAAGAAAAGAGGGGTTTCAAGGGTTTTAAAAGTAAAATTGGGTTACAACTGCTTTTTACCACAATTTTTAATGACGGCAGTGTAAAATATTACAAGAGATGACCACAAATTAGGAACCTTTTTTCTGCTGTTTTTTTTTTCTTTTCAGCAAGTAAGATGAACAAACCTTACAATTTCCATTATACTGGGTATATTTTTGTCCATTTGAATCTGTGATTGATAAAACTCTACAGTGTTCTGTGAATCCACCAATCTGTGGCAACTATATGCGGTTTCCAATTGGATCAGATAAACTCTTAATGATACCTTTGCATTTTTTGGCATGGCAGTATTTATTTATTATTACTACTATTATTTATTTTTTTTACAATCACTTTACACAGATTTTGTTCATGGAATACAATATTTTAATATAGTTTGTGCCAGATAGACTTTTGATACTGCATTCTTGGCTGTATTACATTTACTAGTGCAAACTGCTCTATTCGTAGTGCATAGCATCACATATACCATCATTGTCACAATCTCTTTTCATATTTTGCATCTACCGTTCAATTTCAAAGCGGAAATTAGTTTCGGTAACTCTTTTTTCCAATAATCCCTTGACAGGACCCATATGACCAGCCCTATATTTGTGCAATTTTGTCTTCCCATATTTCCCAATTGCTGTTTATGCAGTGGTCAACCCTTGTACACCGCAGTACAATACTCCTTAGGGCTAGAGCGTGACTTGAGGTAAAGCTCATTTATAGGGCTTCCAACCGGGCCCTCCATAGGTTTCTTCACATGACATGAACTCAATATACTTGTCAGTAAGAGCCACACAATTTGATGTGTCTTACCATACACAGACAACTTTACTACTTGTATTTGAACTGCTTCCTAGCTGCTTCATGTAATCATATCTCCTTTGCATCTATAAGATTTCCTTTTACTCAGTATAAAATGTTCAACTTGTCTGAGAATGATCACCAAGAGATAACTCACACAATTCTACTTTCCAGATTACCAGTCTGCAGGTTAGCCTTAAAACTGTCAAAGTCAAGATTAATGTTAACGTCAATGGGGGAAAATGAAAGAACTTGATGGCACAAGGTACCGCCATTATCCTCGCTTGAAGCAATATATAATTATTGTTGAAATATCAGGATTCCTTTACCCATTACTTCAATACACAATAAATCTGACTCCAAAGATGACTTAGTACCATTAATCAATATTAAATTGAAATTGTGTGCCACATAATTTCTAATCAGAAAGGAAATTGAATTCAGTATTATATTCAATTGACTCTATCTGTAGTTAATTTTCTTTCAGAGGTAATCATGTCAATGCTGAGCTTACAACATTAGTTAAATGCACAATCATCATATGAAATTAGTCAAGTTAGATTAGGAATTCACATTCAAAGGCATATTAAGTGATTTGAAGAGAAAGGTTCCCATAATTATCATAAATTATCAGCGTTTTGGGTGCATTTTGCTTGTTATCTCAGAAACAGATAGCTTTTATGTTTAAAGGTGCATTTTTCAATTTCAGCACCTTCTGTTTTATTCATGATTCACTAGATAACCTTGAGAAAAGCTTATTCACAAAATTTGAGTTGATTCCGATCTTGTGGTTTTGTGTTATGAGCAATTGCTTGTTTCTGCCGGTCCCATAGGCCACTGTACTGTAATTTGTCTGATTATGGACAGAAAATACAAAATTGCGAATTTGTGGATCACAAAATGCCCCTTTAAGGCAAAAGTATGTAATTATATTCATGTCAACATTTTTTTTTAATTCAGTGCAAGTATGATTTACATACATGTACAATGCCATAACCTGCATTTTGGTGATACCAAAAAAATAGAAGTTTAACCAACCATGATATAATCATGTTTGTAGCTCTTACATCAAAGTGGATTGAAAGATCAGTTCAAAACTTTCAAATGGGGTTTTGGGGTGAAGGCAATTCTATCAAGATGAAAACTTTATATATTTAAATCAGGCTATACCCCTGGGCCTACCATTCCACGCTGGCCTAGTGTATAGTTCCCTGGTATCCAGAGTGGTGAGTGCTGGTAACAGACTCAGGATGATCCCTGCTCTGCAATGTTTGACATGATCAGGGACAGGGATGTGAGAGGCCACAGAAAAAAGGGAAAAACACTGCAAAATTGGGTACAATACCAAAAATAGGCTGAAAATACAAGAAAAAGCTGAAATTTGGCACTATCTTTTTCATTGGAAAAAGAGGAAATCAGCTGAAAAGTGGAACTCTCACACCCCTGCAGGGATGATTTGTCTGACACTTGGGATGAATAGTTTTACCTAACTCTCTGAAACTCTTAAGATAATTGCTAGAATTTTATCTTAAATGAAATGGCTCATCGGATGGTTATTTGGCATAATATAATATGATCAATACATTTAGGCTAAGTTCTTTCATGCCTCACAGCCTTGAAAGGTGCACATGCATGTAGTCAAATGCAGACTGGCACAAGATGCATATCAACTGTTTTCTATATATTGCCTCATATCACACACAGGTAAAAACCAGGCATCTTTCTAGCCATTTGAGTATTAATTAATGAATGAAATATGAGCTCTTTAATTTTGTTACCAGAAATGATGGATTTAATATATCTTTTGAATACACACAGCCCGGGGGGGGAAAAAAAAAAAAAAAAAAAAAAAAAAAAAAAAGGGGGGGGGGGGGGGGGGGGGGGGGGGGCACAAACATTGGTCTCATTTTCAGCCTTCTGGTATATCATTGACCCTTTTTAGGCCAATTTTGGTATAGCAATGGGTTGTTTTTTCAAATTTGTTGGAAATTAGTCAAATTTTCTCAATCGGAAGCCAAAATTTTCCAAATTTGCTTAAAATGTCAAAATATTGAGGAAAAATGGCAAATATGGGTTAAATTTGGCCCACGATTTGCATCTGTGGTATAGCTTTGGGTCCCTTTTTTTAGCAAAAAAAATGGTATAGAATATGGATCCTACTTCCAGCTTCCAGACTCTCAGATCAGAGGCATGTTCCTATACCCAAACCAAACTTGAGAACCCCACCCCCCAAACACACAGTAACTGTTTAGCCATATAAACTTGATTGAGAAAGATTTGAATAGTATACTATCTTGTAAAAGAGATTACCATTAATGTAATTATTTCATTTTAAGGGCTGCTTACCCTCATAATATATTTAAACATCATTATCTGATAAAGCCTGAATTGTCCCTGTATTAAAATAGCCATTCATACATTTTTGATGCTGACACACTTCACACTGACTTTTGAGGCCAGTGTAACAGCTTATGACAAGCCAGTGTGTCTTCATAAAGCTTACATATAAAGTGACAGGTTGATTCCGAATCCCCAGAACCATTTGGGAAAAGATGCCTGCGAAGGGCTTGTGCTTTCTCTCCAAAGTAGCACCCTGACAAGGGAACTACGTAAGGTCACAGCTATTATATACGCCGGGCTATACGCACATGCATATTTTGACACAAAAACAGCTCAAGAGATTATGACTGCAATTATAATTAGGTCTACTGTAAAAGAAAGATATCTCTATCAATAATTACAAAATGATTGGTTCCCAAAGTGATGTCTAATGGATATGTTTAGTTGCAACTTGCTACTTAATGAATTGAATCAGCCTGTCATCAAGCAAACTTGGCAAACATATATTTTGTGTAAAAATCTTACAAAAGTATGCCTTTAATGTACTGCATAATTCCCAAGATGCCTTTGGGTAATATCTCATGCATATTGCTATGCATTTATAATGAGCTAGTTGGCACATTTTGGGCCAACAAATTTGAGAAATCCCTGTTGAACACGTCAAAAAGGGATAGTGCGTTTATTATGTTTCGTGCGCAGGGCAACACTGCAACACTTTTGATTTCCTCCCATTTGATGTGCTAATCAGTATCCCCATTTTCTTGGAAAGGCTAGATATGGCTAAGTGATGCGAGTCACACAACACTCTGACTGGCACACCATTTTCTTCAGAATGTAAACAAACAATGCCCTCACATTCTGTAAAAGTTGAGTTTTTGCATTATTGTATCCAAAATTGAGAACAACTCATTTATGAGGTCATGAAATAGCCAAAATGACAGTTTGAGGTAACATTAACATCATTTAATGTTAATTAACATCATTTAATGTTAATTTTCATGAAAAGGCTATAAAGGTGAGTCTGTAAATTTGGGGTCAAAGGTGTGACATCGTGGCCAAAATTTCAAAATGGATTGAACCATTCAAATGGTGTTTTTCTATGCAGAAGCATGGGCATGGGAAGTGTCCCAATATTATTAATCCAAATAATTTGTTATTCATTTCAAATGCTTGAAAGAGAAAAGGAAGGCGATAACTGAGAAAAGCTAGATTTAACTGATGTAACAGGGGACACAAAACAATTTTCTCCCTATCAATGTTTCAAGGTAAGAAATCATGCAGTATTAAGAGTATACTTTCAATAGTGATTCAAGGCTTTTATTCAATGAAAAAACATATCTGACTGATATGATGCTAACACTACAAAATGCATTAATTTTTGCTAATACCGAAACCACCTTCTTAAAATTAGAGTGAAAAATCACTCTGATTTCGAGTTATTTTAAATTAACTCTAATCGAGTGGCTTTTTAGCTCTAAAAGAGCAGGAAAATGCAACCTGACACCTTCACTCGCGGTCTACAGAGCTCACTCCTTACCGATGGCTCAAATTCCACTACTCTTCGGAGTGAGCCCACTCTAACTCTTATCGACCGGTTTTTAGCTCTAAAAGAGTAGAAATGCTCCTCTTTTTCGTAGTGACTCTAGCCATCAGAAACGCCGCAATCGCGTGATTATTTTCGACCAACAAGGCGGACGAGTTAAGTGAGCCGTCAGCAAACGGTTGAACGAAGTTGAAATAAGTGAAGAAATCATAGATTCTTCACGGTGAGTATATTGTATGTGTCTTCACAGTTCATAGCATTTACAGACACAGTGTGGATAAGCATTAAATGTTATTTACTGAATTATCACTCGTACATACGTAGTCTTCGCCAGGCTCCCGGCCAGGCTAGCTTACACATGTGAAACGCACGAACAATCATGCATGTCACGGCAGGCATGATACCGTATCATCCATGTACATGCACATCATGCATGTCTCACTGATCATGCCAATGAGCGCCACAATATTCATTCCTGTCACGATGCTATGAATTATTACCTACACATACAATATACTCACGCCAATAAACAAAATTCCTAAAAATCACAACTCTATAAGAGTGCTAGTTCACTCTAAAAAGGAGTTTCAGTTCACTCTTTCCCTTCGAGTTATTTGTTCCCTCTTTATTTTGAGTGGATCCACTCTAAAAGAGGCGTCACTCAGCTGGCTATTTTTTGGAGTGAGATTTCACTCTTTCGAGTGGTTTTCACTCTTTACTTTACCTGAGAGCAGAAATTACAAAGGGGAGAGAACAAGAAAAAAAATGGGGAAGTGCGGAAGAAAGGGAAACGGAAACAAGCACAGAGCGGCCGGGCATGTGGAAAGAAAGTAGACGCGAAGTATAATGGGGGTGCTGCTCCTTTTACCTTTTTTATTTGCCTCTTTTTTTTTTTTTTTGCGCTGAAAAATTACTTTTTCTTATTTGATCATCATTAATTACACTAGCGGGGACCGCGCTGCGCGCGGGCCCCCGCTAGATGCGTATACCCGCTGATAAGTATACTGGAATGTTTTCAAGGTACTGGTATTCGACATAATTAGCACCACCGAGCACTTTAAGTCAGTCTTAAGCGCCAAGTTACCCAATTATGACCCTGATGACCTTGACCCGAATGGCCATCAAACGTGCCTCCAAACCATCGACGGCAAAGCTCTACCACCATTCCAAATGGCTAAGTTCCCTGATAATGCCCCCCTGGATGACCTTTGCCCCACACAAATGAGCCTCTCGAAACATGACCACTAAACTCGTATGTGAAAACTCTACCAACCAGACCAAAACTTGTATCCATATGTCAAAGCACGCCCAAGCGACCCAATAATGACCCCTGGAATGAACCTTAATGGTGCCACCCTCAATGACCCCTCCAACACATTTGACCACTAAACTATTACGGGAACTCTACCCCCATACCAAAACTCATATCCTACGTCAAAGCACGGCCACGTTTAACCCGAAAATTACCCCTGGATGACCTTTAATTCCACAAATGACCCCTCTAAAATGTGACCCCTAAACTCGTCCTGCAAAGCTCTACCACCATAAACCCAAACTCATATCTCATCCGTCAAAGCACGGCAAGTTACCCAATATGACCCCTGGATGGACCCTTGTGACCCCAATGACCCCCTCGAACACGTGACCACTAAACTCGTACGGGCGAAAACTCCACCACCACACCAAAACTCATATCCATACTCAAAGCACGCTCAAGTTACCACGATAATGACCCCTGGATGACCTTTGACCCCCAATGACCTCTCGAAACATGACCACTAAACCAACTCGTACGGCAAACGCTATCCACCGTACAAAACTCCACATCCCTAGGTCAAAGCAGACTGTGCCAAGTTAACTCCGATAATGACCCCTGGATGAACCTTTGAACCCCCAAATGACCCCTCGAAAACGTGACCACTAAACTCTTACGGCAAAACTCTAACCACCATAAGACCAAAACTCATATCCATACCTCAAAGCACGGCAAGTACCCGATAATGACCCCTGGATGACTTTGACCCCCAACTTACCCCTCGAAAACGTGACCACTAAACTTCGTACGGCGAAACTCCCCACACACAAACTCATATCCATACGTCAACGCATAAGCCGCTCAAGTTTCCCGATAATGACCCCTGGATTACCTTTGACCCCCAAATGACCCCAATGGAAAAAACGTGACCACTCACCTCCGTACGCAAAACTCTAACCACCATACCAAAACTCATATCCATCCCTCAAGCAACGGCAAAGTTAACCCTATAACAAAAAATGAACCCCTTGATGACTTTGACCCCCAAATGACCCCTCGAAAATGTGACCACTAACTCGTACGGCAAACCCGACCACCACACCAAAACTCAACCATATCCCTACGTCCAAGCACGCTCAAGTTCCCACCCGATCATGACCCCTGGATTACCTTTGAACCCCCAAATGACCTCTCTTGAAAACATGACCACTAAACTCGTACGCGAAACTCTACCACCATACCAAAACTCATATCCATACATCAACGCAGCAAGCACGGCAAGTATACAATAATCCCCCAGATCGACCTTTGACCCCAAATGACCCCAATCGAAACATGACCACAAAACCTCGTCCGTCCGAGCTCTACCACCATAATAACCAACATTCATACCCGTATGTTGAATGACGGCGAAACGCATAGCCGGTACAAACACACACAAACAAACCCACAAAGTTGTTTTTTTTAGTAATATAATTTTCTTTGAAGGACCAGATCGTGTTCCTACTATTTTCCTTGCCTCTATACGCATATACTTTGCCAGTGGCAATAAAAAACAACAAACAAACAAACAAACAAAAAAGTGTGGCTGTCCAAGGTAAGGGGGACATCAAATTTTATTTCCTCAACATTTGGGTATCACAATAACACTTTAAAGACACTATTCACTGATTCATCCAAGAGTCAAAATAACTGAGATTTACAGGAATAGCTTAAAGGCCGACTCAGAGATTTCCCGAGGAGGGCGCCCTCAATTTTCAAACAAAAAAAAAAAAAAAAAAAAAAATTTTTTGGAGTGAGATTTCACTCTTTTAGAGTGGTTTTTCACTCCTTCGTTTTAAGAGAGCAGGAAATACATCAGTTTCATTTTAGCCTATTTTTGCGCTGAAAAATTACTTTTTATTTGATCATCATTAATTACATTTTCTTTGAAGGACCAGATCGTGTTCCTACTAATTTCCTTGCCTCTATACGCATATACTTTGCCAGTGGCAATAAAAAACAGCAAACAAACAAACAAACAAACAAGTGTGGCTGTCCAAGGTAAGGGGGACATCAAATTTTATTTCCTCAACATTTGAGTATCACATAACACTTTAAAGACACTATTCACTGATTCATCCAAGAGTCAAAATAACTGAGATTTACAGGAATAGCTTAAAGGCCGACTCAGAGATTTCCCGAGGAGGGCGCCCTCAATTTTCAAACAAATCATGCTTTGTGCATATACTTAATGCTTGTCCATATACTAATCACTGTGTGAAATAGCTAAGCTCAAATCGAAGTCCTTCACATAGAAAATCACAACTTTGTTATAAAATTCCAGATCCGGAATTTTTGTTATACACAGTACCCTATGGGACGTAATGCTATAAATAAATGTTTACTATATCAAAACGAAAAATCAGATTCATCTCAAACTTTGGAATTGTGCATTTTAGGTTACTGTCTTCCGTTCTAGTTGACTAATTTTAATTATTACATAAACAATATTTCGAAATCTCTGAACCAGCCTTTAAAAGTGAAGAATAAGCCTGTGGAATTCTCATAAGTGACTTTTATCAAGTGAAGAATTGACAGAAAAGGAAGAAGGTGGCAGTGTTCAAAGATATGACTCTCCATTCAATTACGTGTTGTAGTAAGTGTCCGTACGGACAGTAATGACTATATATCCAATTTTGTCCTTATTAGGTTAGCAATATTAAAATAATAAGAACAATCAACTTTCAAAAGTTATGCAATATTTTCTGTTTTAGGATGACCGAGGTAACAGGGGACACCGATTTTGTGTCATATGTTTCAACTTTATGTGAGCAAGTTTTTAAGTGGAAAATATATTGAACTAAAAATCAGATTGTACCCTTTGGCGACACATTACAGCTCATTCACATTACTTCTGGCCTAAAAAACACTAAAATTGACACAAAGAAAAAAAAGAATTAGTTTTATGTCACAGTGTTAGTTTCCTGTTGGAGCGTGCATCAGATTTGCCGCTGTGGCAAATATTTCATTATTTTGTGCAAAAACTGTTTTTCTTAAAAACTTGGTAATAAAAACAAATTTTCAGTTGCTCAAAATATTCAAACATTCTTTTCTGTTAATTTTAAGCAGTTTCCTTGAGAGGGGTGTCACAGTATACCATAAATAATGAATTTCCTCCATATTTTTGTCCCGCTCACATCATACTCGGTGCAAAAATGCTTAAACTGATTTTTAAACTTTTGAAGAAATAAAGCTTTAAATACCCCTGTTTTGTTAATTAAACACTTGTAAACTTTATTTTATGTAATAAAAAAGAGGGTAATAGTGTGCCTTTAGGTATAATAATGAAATGACAGCAAATAATGAATAATGAAATCAGACCTCATCACTAGTTGAAAATCTCCAACAGGAAATTAAGCATCAACTTCCATTGGTCTTACCTCGGACATTTTTGGGAACAAAATGGACTGAGAACAAAACTTGGGTTCTGAGTGGAGTTTGCCACTGTTTTTAGTTATACCCTGGGGTAGTTTATTTTCATAGGTTAAGTATTTCTTAATCTTTGTAGATATCAAAATAATGTGTCATATGTAATGTTGAAACTTGGGGTGACATTGGACCCCTAATTTATGGACATACCCATAATTATCTGTTGATATGACACAACACTAGCACACACAATAGTCATTTTAAATTTTGGAAAAACTTTATAATCTGTTCAAACGTTTCTTTCACTACTTAAGATGCACCAACTCCCTCTCAGATTCTAAACCTCTCATGTTTCTTGCATTGGCCTGGCCTTTGTAGGTAGGTTACAAATGCATGGCCTTCTTTATGCACAGTATAGGTCTTCTATAAATTAATATCCATCTCTTCTGGCTCGAGAGACATTAAGCCTATATAATTACGCTGTGTATCATTATTTTAAGTGTGTAGGTAATGATGCTTCCCGTATCTGCTAAGCTGATCTTGTCAATATCAATTCATCTGGGGGTACCTAAAAAAGATAAGTGATGATGTGTGACCAAATGAGGCTATCAGGGCAACTATTGGTCAAAATTGGTTTCTTCTCAGCATTTTCTATATATCAAGGGTTTAGAGCAAAAAGGCCCCATCTGCAATAGCTGCCAGATGTTAGATTTGGCAGGTATAACACTTATAGTGTGATTTTTTATTCGTGTCAGTTCATTAAAAGTTTTCAACGATTCTATTCGTGTTGAGAGGTTGCGCGATTATCCAGGAAAATCTATCACTTTTATGTGGCGTGGATTGAGGGCAACATTCTTGCATGGCTGCACCTGAAGATCGATTGCCATTCATAAGATTTAATCCGTTCATTGATGTGAACCAGTAACCTATTGATGAACATAAGAAACATGTGTTGTATGGCATGTACAAATAGGAAAGCGTGATTTACTGATCGCCATGCACACCCTCTTCAAGCGAAAGTGATGGCAGTTAGATTGAATTAAACGAATAGTGGCAAAACCACCAGATTATATCATACAGGCAAAGTCATTTAAGTTCATTTAATTTAGCAAATTCTTGCACCTTCTACACATAGGACAACTGCATTTTTATACTGATTTAACTCAAAAGGATCATGAAATTTAAATTAATTTTGAATCAATTATACCAAATTTTGGGGCTTTTATCTGCAATAACAGAACATTTATGCTTAATAGTGTATCTACTCCACTATATCTTCTGCTTTTTGAATTTCAGTATCAACACATCCCCTCCAAGTAAAACCATACCCTTGACAATATGCATGAACTGACACGAATAAAAAATCAGACTGATCGGGCCTTCTTGCAGTAAACTCTATCATTTACTAGATATGGAGATATTTCAATAAAAACACCTTACATAATTGTAAAAGAAATGTCCATAGCATATTTATCTGTGCCAATTTAATCCTATTTGTGCAATGATTGTATATGATTGTTTCCATAGAGTCTTGTTGGTCATTTATCTTTTCTCAAATGGAAATTAATATTTACAAGTAGCTCTAAGTTTTGAATAGGATTACTGATTGATTACAAATATTGATTAGGCCCTACTCATGAAGGAAATGGTACAATTTGCTGCTCCAAGGTGATGGAGCCTGCAGCACTCAGTAAAATACTATAATCCCAGGCCTATAGTCTCCAGATCAAAGGGAAATAACAGTTTCACTATTCTTAAATAGATCCCCCTTGCCCTAAGACCAAGAGTATAATAGATTACCTGTACAACTTGAGCATCTCTGGAATTCAATAACAGATGGATGTATTGTAGTCATGTAATGTGGCTCTCTTGCCCTGCAGTAGGCTTGCCTATGCATAGGGTCTATAGAGTACCATAAATATTTGGTTCATATAATGTATCATAATATTCTTGTCAAATTTGACATCCTTTGCCAGGCTACTTTGTTAGGATAACCCAAGGTGGGCCTGTCATATATTTCTAAGTTATCAAATACTGTCATAGCTTACCTCTTAATAGTTTAATCAGGAAAGTTAATGCACACTGGTGTTCTGTCTGTAATCAGTAGTAAGTCTGCTCCTTCCAAAGTGTATTGACAGTGGCAGAACCAGAAATCGTTAGTTAGGAATGCCAGGGCGCAAGGAAGAGTTCAAAACAGGGTTATCGGCAAGCAGGGTCATTATTCTCAAGAAATCTCTTACCCAGTAGGATTATGTTGTATCAATGGATGTGGTTCTTAAAAGGACAATATGTCATGATTCTGACTATTTGGAATTTGGTATGGATGGGGGAAAGCTTAAGTAAATAGATTACATATAAATCAAAATAAGTTGAAATTGCTCCACATTTGTTGAGTATTTTGCCCTTTTAATTTTCCGCCAATAGCTTACTCGAAAACGATTCTGACAACATCCAACTCGCAGGCAAATGGTGACGTCAAAGTGATTTGACCATCATATCGCAGTGTGGCCACTTTCCTATTCGGAGTGAACTGCCAGGGGGTAGGACATGGCAATTCCCCTAACCAGGCAACAGCCTGAATTCACATCGGCATCAACATGCGGCGCGACTCGAGTTGCTAGTCCTTCCAAAGACTTAACGGTCGGAGGGCGCGTATTACGCGTATCGGGTCGGTACATCAGACTGCCTAAAAGTCTAGGCATGGCACGAATATTTAACATCTAAATGACAGTTATTGGAAAATTACAATATTTTGCAGCGGGGTTATCCACTAACCCCGAGGATTTTGAAGTCAATAATTTATCATTATTATCATTGATATTACTTAAGAGTATTAAACTAGGGTTTAAGAGGAGATTGTGTAATGTAAACTGAGGACACAGGTACCATAGTAAATGCACGTAGCAGTCCACAAATTACGTTTGGAAATCCCCAAAGACAAATCGAGCGGTTGTGTCCTACCCCCTGTGAACTGCGATTGATGTGTTTTTATATCAATAATAATTAACCACACAACAAATGAAACAAACAGATGTCCATTCTGTAACTGTTTTCAAAATTTATTATACGATTCATTAACCATCAAGATTGTACATGTGAGCAATGACAAAAAAATAAACAATTTGAGTCAACACGATGTTTGGTCATCACCTTTGACGTCACAAGGAGAACAACATGGGCGCTTTTGATCAATGAACATGGGGAACAAGAAAATAATGGTTTCTGTAAGAGCATCTACTTAGCAAAAGTTTTTTATGGCCTTAAGTGGGCCCCAAACGATGCTATTAGTTGAATTGTTTTATTACGCTTATACGCTTCCAGGACTTCTTACTGCTTCCAATAACATTTCTTTTCCCCCAAGGGGTTTTTAGCACCCCCCCCCCCCCCGACTAAAAAATGTCTAGCAATGGCCCTGATTCTGTCAATGTTCTCTGGAAAATGACAATGACTATTTTATACTTCATTTGCCACAAACATTTTTAAATGAGTACCATTATCTTTTCACAGTTCATTTCACACTGACTGAAAAGATAAAAAATGACAAAATGTAGAAAAACTTGTGAAGATCACAAAAAAAATGTACATTGGAATATTAAAAGTATGTGCTGGGGTTATAGTGTATTTAGTTGTCGTCATTCTGAGAAATTTTTAGAATTGGACATCCAGATTTGAGAACAAAGGTATTTAAGCAAGGTGTAAACTGGAGGCATGGTGTAGATATTTAACCGGCATAACTTTTTGTTTGGTTGTTGGAAAAAATAGTGTATCAAAAACATAAAGCCTATTGATTTGATTATGTCTAGTATGTATAAGATATTATCACTATTCATGGTGTTCAATTTGTTGCCTGTGCTGATGGTATGCTCATTCAACTGTAGAGCCAACTTAACAAGATAAAACTCATATGACCACTGACTTTAAGTCATGGTGCAAATCTAACCTGCTTGTCCCAAATGACAAAAATGGTAGACTTTTTCCTCACAGTTTAGCAAGGCAACTGGTCAGCCAACGCTCATAATTGACAATTCTGTCATTTAGCCATCATCTTCTGTGCATATGGATCTTAAGTGTCACTTTGGATGCGTCTCAACGAGAATTATCAACCATGTCAATAACATAATATGTAGGGCGCTAAGAAAGACAGAATGGATTCAACAATATCAGAAATCCACAACAAGATTGGTCTGGTTCATGCCTTTGTAACCTCAAGGCAGGATTTATGTTATTCCCTGCTCTTTTGCTTACCCGATAAAGAAATTGGCAAGGATCAATGGGTGTAGAACCAGGCCCACAAAAATGGGGGATCTGGGAAGCTCTTTCTTGGAAAATGTTGGTATTCAGAAGCTAAATATGGGAGGAAATTGTGCAATTCCATATAAAAAATACAGAAGGAAATTCTGCACATTTTCTGACATGTAATAATATATCACTTTGTTTGCTATCTAAGGACCTGTTCATGAGACTCGTACAAAGTACTATGTGTATTACTCATGTGTATGTTCTACATAATAGACCTTTTACTATGTTTGGTTTGATAGTGCTTTGGCTAAATTGGTACGTCCACTCAGGCATATGAGTATGCACATTTACGACTGAGTTTCACAAACAGTGCTTCGATCTCTTGCTTCGATCTCTTGCAAACAATTAACTCCTTATAAATCCCACAGAAATAACCTTTTCCATTAAATGACATAATTATGTATTTCTTTTATAGAACTACTGTAGCGAATAGGTTGTAGACATCACAGATTCCAGCTGTATCAATCTAAGCTACATAACTGTCTGTGCCAGGTGGGATTGGTCCATTGATACCCTAATCCTCATGCTTGATGTTCCAACATGAACTAAGCACGCAAGTATAGTAAGCCTTTTGGTACATTTATGAATAAGTAGCACAAAATGATAACACATTGTTATTAGGTACTTAAAGCAATATTGGCACATTTTTTGAAGAGCGCCCCTAATTTTCAAAATTTGATATTTTTGCACAGTTACGTTGGTAATTGTCTAGGAAACTATACCTGCGAACGAGAATGCTAAAAAATGCGTATTTATCACAAAATAAGCGATTTTGTAATTAGAATTGGGATCCCAGATTGGACTTAACGGCAGAGCTGGAAATGCTACGTTAATGTCCGTCCATGATGAAATAGTTCCACCTCGAGAAAATAACCTCTAACTTGACTTGCCCGAACTATTAAAACAACTAATGGATGAACGTAGACACGTACATGGCGCTATTTACCGGCTATTTCACATTGGAAGGCCGTTTCCAGCAGCCGCTGAATTATTATCGGGGATCCCCGATAATAATTATTCTAGTACAAAATTCCTTCGTTTGTGACACATAGACATTTTCGAGCTTAACCATTCACAGGTATAGTTTACTAGCCAGTTACCAATGCAACCGTGTAAAAATCTCCAAATTTTTGAAAACTTGGGGCTCCCTTCAAAAAAATGTGCTAATATTGCTTTAAGGGGCATATTGACAGTCGAAAAACAATGCAATGTTTGTCCCTTCAGCTCACGACAACTTAATGCCATTTAGATCTAATAGTGTAAGAAAAATGCTATGAATGCTTGATATCAATTTCAGAATTTGAACTAAGTTATGTTTTCATTGTGCATCAGATTTGTAATATAATCACTTAAAGGTCCATGGACATGCTTTAAAAATACGTATAATACCTCCCCAAAACAGTTTTATTCACAGTATGTATTGGTATCAATGTAAAATCTGCATGAAGCAGTATTTGAGAAACTGTAGAATTGATAAAAATTGGGCATAACATCATGGGTTTCAGACAAGCTTTGAAGAGAAAATCCAAAACAAAAGTGATTATCGCGCTGGCCGCGATGACCCCGAAGTGACGTCAAGCAATTTAGTGACGTAAAAGTGTCCTTCTCGTGTACTGCATAATGGTAAAATACTACGCTACCTACACACGTAATGCACGACGGCACGCGCGCCTTTTTGTTTGTTTGTTGTTTGTGTGTTTTAGGCGTATGTGCTTTTGGGAAAGCATGAATATCTTGTCTAGGGCCAGGCCTACTATTGAACCTTGATTTCATGTCAAGAAAAATGGCCCTAACAAAAAGAAAATCGTATCGTATCGTATGATAGGATCGCCAATGTCTATATTTTTAAAATGCCATGGTCGTAACATTCAAAACTTAGTAAGAAAGTTTTAACTTTAGTCTTAAAGGTGCAACGAGAGATTTTTAAGCACCAAATATTGTGTCATAATAGTAATTTCATATATATTAGATGCTCAATAGATTTCTTACCTTGTATATGGCCACAGAAAGTCTTAAAAGAGAGAAAAAATGTGATTTTGATTTTCTTATATTTCAATATGAACAAGGCTGAATTTGTATTGGATCCTTACGAAAATTTTTCAACAATTTTAGTACCAGAGAAACATTTCTCAGCTTAATCCTTTCACGTGGGAACATTTTTGATTGGAAATCTTTACATCAGGGCAAAATCAGTGCTTTTGAATTTTTTTGGGACACCTGATATGTGAAATCTCTCGTTGCACCTTTAAAAGACCACTTTCAGAAAACAGCCGTCGGCATATTTTGTTTCAATACATGGATTTTCATTCTTGCACATTATTTTCATTTTAAAGTTTGATTAAAAATAATCAAATTTAATAATGTATTATCAAACCCTCACACATTACATATTGGCTCAAAATCAATAGGTAAATGACGATTTACGAAAACTTCTGGTAAATTCCGCGTGTATTTGCCATTTGGCAATCGTCACGGCGTTGTTTGTGATAAGAAAAACGGGGTTAAACTCTTCTCCACGGTGACCTTACTACTGTAAAGAGGACAAGACTTAAAGGCCGACTCAGAGATTTCCTGGGGAGGGCGCCCTCAATTTCCAAAAAAATCGTGTTTTTTGCATGTTGGACATAAATGCTTGTCCATATACTTAATCATGTGTGAAATTGCTAAGCTTAAATCAAATTCCTTCATATAGAAAATCACAACTTTGTTATAAATTCCGGATCCGGAATTGTTGTTTATACACCAGTATCCTCTGGGATATAAGACTACACACAAACATGTTTCTGCATCAAAACGAAAAACAAAAACAAATCCGATTCATCTTCAAAATGCGGGAAGTGTGCATTTTAGGTTACTATCTTTAGTTCTAGGTGACTATTTTTCAATTTGTACAAAAAAAAAAATAAGTTTTCGAAATCTCCTGAGGCAACTTTAAACTTCAAGGAAATAAGGTAAGAGAAATACTTTGTTTATTGTCTAGACACAGTACATCGACTATACCAAAAGCGTGGGAACTCGTGTAAATTTCACATGGCCTGTCCTGGCGTCGTCACTTCGGGGTCAAGCAAATCAGCATCTTGTGACGCGTTCGCGAAAACAGAGAATGGCCCTGTCCGATTGGTATATTTGTCCTTGAAATTTAACCACTTTCCCAATGTCACTTTTTAAAAATCTGTGACATTTGCAGAGGTGATCAGGGGATACTGTTGAGGTACGAAAATGTAAGAAGGAAATTAAGACACTGGTCTACTCAGCCGTGCCATGGACCTTTAAAGTTACAATGTGAGATTTCAAGGGGCATCCATATATTTCATCATTTGTATTATTTCATAAAGGTTAGACATCAATAGATTTCTTACCTTGTATTGCCTAAAGAAATATATTGAAAACAAACAGGTGATTTTATTTGCTTATATTCAATATATAACATAGGTTGAATTAATATTTGCTCCACTACTATGATATTAAACATTTTTAAAAATGTTGATATTTTTCTAATTACAAAATTAGACATTTCAGATAGGGGTATTTTTGATGGAAAGTTTCATCAATGCAAAAAAAAAAGCTTAATTTTTATAGGGAACAAAAATGTAAAATCTATTGTTGCCAACTCTCAAGGGGGACAATAATCATGAAATAAAAATAAATGTAAATGTTTGGGAATTTTACTGTGAAAAACTAAGGAGGAGACAGCAACAAGTCTCTGTTGGGGGACAAATGTGTGGCCAATTCCTCTCCCCTGTCCACTTTTTTACTGCCTCCAAAATTTGTTTTTTGCTGGGGGAGGAACATAACGAAGAAATCGGTGTTGAACAAAGAACAAAAAAGGAAATGATGGTAGGTGTTCAAAGGTCTCAGTTACTTTCAACAAGGTGTTTTATGGTTCTAACTTCTGCTGAACCTGGAGTAATTGCCAATGCTACATGATATTGGCTATTGCTGACATTATAAACTTATAAATACATGTATATGTTATAGCACAAGGAACAGTGTTTAAAATAACTATTTTTGTTAATTTTCAATAAATGTCTTGAAGTTGATTTCAATGGAAACCGGATGTGTTGAATGGGATAGCCAAAACTAGACCAAAAGATTTTTCAAGATAAATGGCCATAATTCTTGAACTAGACTCCAAATTACACCAACTAAAAATATCATGAAAGCTATAAACCTTCCTAAAAAAGAATTGGTTAAGTTAGTTGAGATGAACTTTGGTAAAAAAATTAATTTTTGATTGTATATTATTTTTTTTTGGAAGAGTGTGGGGGGGGGCGTTTCTTAGGAACAATACGGTATGCATGAAACCTTGGTTTGAAAAAAATTGTGACTTTCAAACCATTTTAAGCATAAAGGGGTGCCTCTGAGATGTAATGACTTCAAAACAAATACAATGAGTAATTTTAAAAGGCACAACTAAGTCACCCTTGGTACCTACTCTGCATCATTGATACATAGTATAGGTTTGCAAAGGGGTTATAATATAGGAGTTCTAGTTATGCCTTTTAAAATCCTCTATGCGAGGGTTTAGGGCAAAAAGGCCCCATCTGCAATAGATGCCAGGTGTTATATTTGGCATGTATAACACCTAATAAGAATACAACTGACAAAAAGCAGCTATCGCCAGATGGGGCCTTCTTGCCTCTAAACCCCTGTAGGCAGAGAGCCACCCATCCTTCTTTCATATGATAGGCCCAACATCACATGACATTTAAATTTGCTTCTCCCATCCCCAGGACTTTGCCCCACTGATAACATAATTCCCAAGGTTTGCATGCTTTGCAGCTTATTGGTGTTTTAAAAGACTTTCTTCTGGTGCATTCAGCCAAAAAATCCTCAGAGCATAAATGTCTGTATTTTTTGACAAGATCAGGCTTTATTACAGAGATACACTTGAAACCGCTTGGTGTAATTCTGTCTGGCCGGATGATGGCTAGCATGTTTGTCTAAGAGGAAGCAATTGTCAAAGGCCAGTTTGGATTATCATGAAAAGAGGAGTCACATGACATAGAAGGATGAAATAATGAAACCAGCTGGGGGGGGGGGAAGGCATGTAACCAGCATTGTCAGTTTGGGGGGGGGCAAACATCAGCATCATCCCCATTTGACTTTGGCCTTCCTTTTTTTCCTTTTCCTTCTCCCTCTTCTTTCACTCCTTCTCATCCCCATTTTCACTCTTTGCCATCCCCATTTTAGTATCCCTGCCCCCCACCACTGGTTATACCATTTGGGAATACTTGCAATTTAGCCTTGACCTATGCCTATTTCAGTCTCACATATGTTATCATATTAAGTCTCAGATAGGGTATCAAATTCACACAGAATGGTATTAAAATTATGATTTTGGTGTTGATATCTCCCTAAAAACTGGACAAACATTTAACAAAATTGCTCAAATCTAAGACCCCACTATAAAACTAAGACCCTGTAACTATAAAACTAAGACCCCACTATAAAACCAAGACCCCACAATGGAGGATTAGGGTTAGGGTTTGGGTTTTATAGCGAGTCTTAGTTTTATAGTTTAGGGGTCTTAAAGTGGCAGGTCTTAGTGTTATAGTTGCAGGGTCTTAGTTTTATAGTGGGGTCTTAGCTTTATAGTCAGGGTCTTAGTTTAAGAGTTAGAGGGTCTTACTTCTATAGTGGGTCTTAGTTTTATAGTCACCTGCAACATGGCTGAATCCTGATTGCTGCACTGTCACAAATTCACACACATATCAACCAACAAGTAACCATCAATGTAATCTAGCTTATAGCAGACAACTTTTCTTTCGTATGTTTATAATTTATGAAATTATGATTTCAATGATGTAGAGTTTCTTGTAATTGTTACAATAATACACACTGTAAGCAAGATGTTCTTGGTTTTAATACTATACTCACTGTATCTCCTTGTACAGGAGCGTACTGTTGTTGATTCATTATCAACCTACAGTTGATATGCAAATTAGCGCGTCACGCATGGCAAAGTGTTCACTAAAGTCCATTTACATGATACGCTTAAGTCGACGCACCGTTCATCATGTTTGGAACTCTGAGTACGCGCAAGGACACCAGGTGCAAACATGCCAAAACTATCACTATTCGTTAGATTTTGCTATAAATATATTATGACAGATTTCTGTCGAACTGGGAAATTCTAGTATTATAGTGGGAATAATTATATTCCTCTATACACGATATTAATAAGTTTTCATAAGGATTTTCATTGTTGAAAGGGATTCAAACATGTTACGGAGTGGTTCATCACAAATCAACAATTCTGCATCCGATGCATCCGCTTATTTTTATCCCGCGAGGCCTGTCTTTAGCCTCATGGATGCATCTTTGTTGATTTGTGATGAATCATCTATAACATGTTTGAATCCCTAAATAGCAATGATAATAATGTAAATTACAAAATTTTTCTAAGCAAGTGCTAGTAAGTGAAAATAGCCTAAAGTTAACTTTCATCACAACTGTGGCAAGCACTTTAAATTTACAGTACGGTAAGATACAACCTTTAATTTGATGGATAGCCAAAAGACCTTCCACATTCTGTACATTAAACATAACAGCCTTCCTATGACTACAGAACTCTAAAATATATATGTATAATGACTGAATATTTCAAAATAGCCTACTGAATGAAAGTTTCATCCTTCAATGGAGATAAAGGTTTAAAATCAAATGATTAGAGATTAATGGCTGAATATTTTTGGCTTCAGGTGCATTGGGAAAAACAAAAATCTGAATATGTTATGAAATCCAATGCAGCATTGTTTGTAACGAAAAGATGTACACACACACACCCATAAAATAAACCAATACAACATCGTGCGTAAACATTCTAAGCACACAGCATACTCTTTAACATACGCACCATGCAAAGACAAATATTAATGCATGATTTTTGTCCAATCATATTTTTTCTCTCATACTTAACATTTATGAATGAACCACAGGGTTCAGTACTAGGCTCTGCACTCTTCCTGTTATATATAAATGACATACAAGATCAAATACAGTCCACAATGAGGTTGTTTGCAGATGACAGCATTGTATACAGGAATATTGACAGACCAGAAGATCATATCATCCTTCAACAAGACCTTGACACTCTTGCAGATTGGTCCTCCACTTGGCTAATGCAGTTTAATGTAAAAAAGTGTGCCATCCTCTCCATCACAAGGAAATGCAAACCCAGCTTCCACCAGTATACAATCTTTGGTGAGTGTCTCGAGAGAGAGTAGATCATCATGACTACCTTGGTGTGACCATCTCACATGACCTCCGCTGGGATAACCCCTGCAACAAGATCAAGCAACAAGCCAGCCGTTCACTTGGATTACTCCGTCGTACTCTTTCTCCCTGTAAACAAAGCGTCAAAGCCAAGGCATACCAAACTATCATATGTCCGCAAATGGAGTACGCTTCTGAAGTATGGAGCCCGCACACCCTAGATGGAGTTGATCGCCTTGAATGTGTCCAGAGAGCAGCTGCTCGCTTTGTCTTCGGAGATTACCGTAGAACAACACATGTAACACCCTTAATTACCACCCTGGGCTGGGACCCACTCCATGTCAGACGTCTCCTTTCTCAAGCCAAAATGTTCAACAAGATTCACTACAATCATGTTAATATCCAGTTTCCTCAGTCCATACATCCTGCATCTTACTTTGGGAGACATGATCATCATTTGAAATACACCATTCCTAAAGCAACTATAGATCCATACAAGTTCTCTTACTACCCACGTGCTGTAAGAATCTGGAATCAGCTACCAGTTACTGCTTTACTCGCTCCATCAGTGCCATCCTTTCAGGAAGCCGCTCTGCCTACCATCAGAATGTTGCGGCCACCTCTGGGTAGCAAAGTTCTGTAATTACCAAGTTTATTTTTAAAATGCACCCTCAGTTCATCATTGGATTTTTTGGCTCTGATGTTTTACCTGCACCAAATCCCAGTTAAGCGTATTAAGCTGTATAGGGATCACACCATTGAAGATTGAAGATTGAATGATTTTTAGACCCAAATTAAGGTGGTTGGTTTGGGCTTTTGGGATGCACATTTGCACAATTTTTCACCAGCATTGTCCAATTTCCAAAACTGAGCAATATACAAAAAGTTAGACTTGGCTACCTTGTTGGAGGAGGTGGTATTAGTATTTCGACACATCAACACCATCGTGTCATTTTAGTGTCACAAAGATACATTATTTCAATTCACTTAATTATCATATACATGTTAGGGAAGAAAGCCGAGTTTTAGAAGCATGAGGAAACCGGAGTATCCAAGAAAACCTGCGAGGCCGAGTATGGACTGGAAACCAAACGCACATGAAATCGCAGGCCCGACCAAAGGTCGAACCTGGGACCACAGTGGTGCGAAGCGAGGGAATACCCACTGTGCTAACCCAACCCCCCACTACCTTGTTGGCCTTAAATTACATGCAAGATCTCTATTCCACTCCCATTACCTTTACTGACAATTATCAACAATATCATTTAACTGCAATAAAACTACAATACATTGTGAATATGGGTGAATCGCAAAACAGTGCAACAAATTTTAAAGGATGTGTTATGCAGCACATTTTTGGTGATGCTTTCAGTTCTTTACACTATGGATATGCTCAAAGAGACACATGGACATTTCCAGAAAATGCACTCCCAATTTGTTTTGAAACTGCTTTTGTCATATTCGGAATGCTTACCAATATATCAAATCACACCTGAAGTGAATAAGCTGAAAATACCATGTTTATTTAATATAAACAAAAAAAAATTATTTTCTGTTGGCCAATTAGGAGAGTAGATAAGTGCAAATTTAGAGAAATTTGTATCCTCAGAACACAGCTGTTTGATCCT